>PCFV01000006.1:0-156344 GCA_002812785.1 Phytophthora litchii | reverse complement strand
AAATCATTAGGCGAGAGTAATCACCACGTAAGTTCGATTCTGTGCACATGAAGCAGCGTCAATGCACTTACGATCGCCCGTGCTCATAATTCATCCGATGTAAAAAACACGATTGCCACCCACATGGTTCCTCGTCTGTATAAAAATACAAACGTGTCAACCTTCTTTGAGGTGTCTGCTTCTTGGCAATCAGCACCTAAAATGCATTATTTGCGAGTGCCACTGTGCTATACAATTAACAACGTTGCCTTGTACATGTAGGCAGGTCCATATGTACCAGTTCACTGTTCGTAATCAACTACATAATATGTATTAACAATTGGTTACGAACAGTAAATTGGTACGTAATACCTTAATGCCAAGACAACACTTGGATTGGTAAACGATTTACCAAAGAGACCAATGACGACGAAATAGAGGCTTGCGTCAGTTCGACTCGACCCTGGAGATGATGACGTTGCACTTACAAGAAGCTGGTACCAATTCAGACAACACGCTGATTGATAACTTCGAATTCATACTGTAAACGCACTTACATAGACGCAGGTATTTACCGCAGGTATAGGCAAATCATTCACTTGAAACAGACTAGCAACATTGTATGAACTCCGCAAGACCGTCCGGGTGCCGGCGGCAACCTTAAAGCGTGATAGCGATTTCCAAACAAGTTTTGCTAATCGATCTTAAGCGACACCTCCATTGACGTGAGCCCTGAAATGTAAACAGTTGACGCAAGCGTGGTGCCGCGTTATCAGCCCATCTCCGTCCATCACTTCAGAAACGTCCCTTGCGATCATCTTGTCAAGATACCGTCTTCATCAATACCTTGCTTGCTCCATCGCCTGTTTGGTATAACAACAAGCTCACTCCTCATTCTACAATTTACCGGCGATCAACCACCCCACTACCAATCCCCTCCAACAACTGTGAAGCTCTACATCCATCTCACCGCTTTATTTTGTGCTCTTTTCGCGTCCGTCACCCTCGCAGTCCAGGAAGAGACCAAAACCGTCGATGAGCTCTACGCCGACGCAATCGCCGAAGGAGGCAACCTCGTCATGAAGTATCACGGTGGAGACTTCTCGTTGCAGCAGGACACACTGCACAACGCATTCGCCAAAGCGTTCCCAGAAATCAATTTCACACTCATCGTCGATTATAGCAAGTACCACGACGTACGCATCGACAACCAGCTCGAGACTGACACGCTGGTGTCCGACCTCGTAGCATTGCAAACGCTGCAGGACTTCCCTCGCTGGGCCCAAGAGGGTAAGCTGCTCGAGTACAAACCTGCCAACTTCTCGCAGGTCTACGATGGTTTCCGTGACCAGTCCGGCGCATACATGGCCTACATGATGTTCACCTTCAGCTTCCTGTACGACGAGACGGCATTGAATGGAGTCATGGCGCCCAAGTCGCCGGCCGATCTCGTGGACTCACAATGGGCTGGCAAGATCGCCTCATCTTACCCAAATGACGACGATGCCGTGCTCTTCCTGTACAAACGCTACGTCGAGAAATATGGTTGGAGCTGGGTTGAGGACCTCGCCAACCAGAATGTCACGTTCCGCCGCGGTTCCAACACGCCCAGCGACCTCGTGGCGGCAAAGAATAAGACCATTGGCATTGGCACGTACACCCAACGTCACGTTCGTGACGGACGGTGGCAACGAGTATCTATCATGGGGCCAACGTATCGCCATCCTGAACAAGGCTAAGCACCCTGCAGCCGCCAAGCTCTTTGTAAACTGGGCTATCTCGGAGGATGTACAGAAGTCGGTCGTGAACGAGAATGTGCGTGTGGACTTAACCCCCAACAGCGGTTCGAGCCACCCGTGGGAGATCGCTGCTGCGAACGTGGACGAGTTCCCGAAGTTCATGGCTGACCGTGCGATGGTGGAAACGTGGCGCCAGACATTCATGCTGTACTTTGGTGAAGTTCAAGGCGAGCCGACTCCAGGATTCATTGGTTTGTACCCTGGCCTGTAAATCTTGGAATAATGTCTGGGTAGTTACTTGGTTTCCTGGACACTAAGTGCAATACAGAGGTCAAGTAAGATCGTACGTTGCATTTAGCATGTACTGTCATAGCAAACCACTGGGCTTGGCTCCTGTGAGCTGTACATTGCCCTCGCGAACAACTTGAGCCAAGATTTGGGGTATGCGGTGCATGCATGTTTCCGTGTTAATCAATGTAGAGCCACTCATTTCTCTGCTTTTGTTTCTTGGCCTTCTTCTCCGCCGTCCTCTTCTTCCAGTCAATGTTTTTCCGCTTCAACTGCTCTTTCCTGCGCTGAGCTTCTTCACGGTTCTTTTCAAGCGCGTTCATGTCGAAGAAGTGGCTCATTTGCCGTCCCGCACGATCTGATGCAATACCCGCATTTTGCCAATATTCATCACCTCCAAGCTGCTCGTATTTGCCTGTAAGCCGATTGAATTTCGCCTGTGCGACGTAGTTTACACCTGATACAGTCTTCTGCCTAGTATCAGTTGAATCTGCCTCAGGAACCTCGGGTGGGATCCAATCGGCCAACTACACAGACAGAATATCACACCACAAAGCATGAGCGCACGAAGCAGCACCATAAAGTATTCTGCAAGCTTACCCCCGAGACAATCGGCGCATCTGGTTTATTCCACTGTGTCACGCCCGTGACAACATTGTGGTAGTAGTATCGCTGCGTCTGCGAGTCAATATGTTGCTGCCATTCCGCTTTTGCTGTTCGTGGAGCATCAGTGTTCTCTCCTTCCACAGTCGCCACAGAAGGAGCACTACTATCAATCCCACTCAAAATGGCATTCAGCTTGCTGAGATTGCCAGACGGGTCTACAGCTTGTTGCGTCACCCGCGTCAAGCGTTCCATCCGTACCCGGTTAAGATGAGCTTGGTACTCGGTGGAGATCTGAGGAGCCACCGGGACTGCTGACTCATCGAAACCCTCTGGTTCCTCCCACTGCGTCTTCCCCGTCCTGGAATTGTAGTAGTACGGCTTATTGCTACTAGCATCTACATATCTCACCCACTGCTGTGTCGTCGCAGCAGTATTGTCCTCTCCATCCTTCCCATTGCTGTCAGATTTGTCATCTGAAGCTTGTCCTTCTATTCCTTGAGGCTCCTGTGCTGCTTCCTCCCGTTGCTCTGTCGTCTCCTGTTCTTCGGGTCCTTGTGTCTCCCCATTATCCTGCTCTTCTTTCTTCAATACAAAATCCTCTGGTTTGTCCCATCGACTCGTGCCACTCACTTCATCGTAGTAGTAAATGGCTCCCGACTCGTCGTCCACGAACCTTCGCCACTTTGGGGCCTTGTCCTGACTCGCATCTGACGCACGTGGAGACGTGAAGCCTGCGGGGACCTCCCACGACGACTCACCTGTGCTGCTGTTGTAGTAATACGTAGAGCCTGAAGCCTCATCCACGTGCTTCTCCCATTCGCCAGCCACAGCAGCCATTATTGCAATATTTGATTTGAAAATTATTGTTGGTTCCAATCTAAATTGTGTGTTTTCCATCATTTTGAAGGAGGACACATTGTCCTCCGGGACGCTATGTAATAAGTTTTGACAGTCGCAACTAGATTACCCCATTCTGATCTGGAAGACTTGTAGTGCACCGGATCGGTAGCAGCCAGCGGAGTGCAGCAGGTAGAACTCCCACGTACGTTTGAAGGACTCGGGGAGCGACGGCATGCCTTGACCAACTGAGTCGTGGCCCCATTGTGCTTGGAATCGACGGTTCCACTCAAGGAACGTGCGTTCGTAGTGGTCTGAATAGCCGAGTGTGTCTCGAAGTGTAAAACCGGTTTCGCTGGCAAGTAGACGCATCAACGGCAGCGTGATGGCATAGCAAGGGAGCGTACTGTGCACGTATTTGTTGGTCCAAGCGTGTGTCGTCATATGAGCGGCTGTGCACGCGCTAAATTCAAGCAGCGTCGTGCCATTCGCGGTCTGGATGCGCTTCAACGTGCGTAGGAAGCGAGTTCGCTGAGTGTCTGGCACAGTCTCCACCACACCGCATAATGTGATACGGTCGAACTTAGACGCGCGGAAGCCACTCAATATTGTAAGGAGCTTTTTTGGCGTCTCAGCAACCACGAACTCCATTTGTTCAAAGACTTCAAGTTCTCGAGCAAACTTCTTGGCGCGTGCAAACTCTTGAATGGACGATAACACGCATACTACAGTGGCGTCGGGGTGCTGTTGTGCAAGGTAACAGCCTACACCTCCCCATGAACCGACGCTAATGTCCAGAACAATGTGGCCAGCCTGAAGAAGAACGATAAATAAGTTAGGATGCTTCAAAAAGAACGACAAAGTCTTTTGATCGTATACCTACCCGGATATCCAGTTGCTGATTCACATTAGCAAGTTTGTTAGTCTGGGCAGCGTCGATGTTTGTTGTCCCCGCAGTCCAAATACCAAAGCCTTGGTGAAAGTATCGGTCCATGTACGCCTGCCGAAACTGAGGACAGAGATCAAACTGCTCGGAGACAGCGCCAACAACGAGACCCATGGATGACGGAGGATAGTTGAACAATCTTGCTGCCAGTGCCACAAAACGAGCGCTCCACGATCGGTACATCTCCTGTCTACCCTCCATCGGGATGGTAAGCAGGCTTGCAACCACCTCGTCTAGAGTTCGAGCAGAGTTAGTTGCCCACAGACAACCAACATATGACTCGCCGATTGCTACAAGCCCTTCACTCATCCAATCCAGCCAGAACGAGTCGTCTCGAACGATAAAGTCCTTGAAGCAGCAAACAACACGGGCAATTTTCATACGTCGTCAGCCGATGGTAGTTTAACCTAGTATTCGGAACCAGCGCAAAACCTACCACATTCGGTCGGATGCCACCACTGGACAGTAGTCGGCACATAATGGTCTTTGCATTCTTCCTCAATTTAGGAAGTGATAATGAACGGATAAGCTGAAGGCAGAACAGAATTGCCCCTGCGATCGCCGTCGCGACGTACACCCAGAAAGATCTCTGTCCACCATCAACACCAGATAACATCCATGGTGGACGATCATGATATTAGAAAGCATTTTAGACGTGTCCACCAAGCTCTAAGCAAGACAATGGTGCCTAGTAGACTTAGCAGACAGCACAGGAATTATGTTCAATGTACTACCTGGTGTGCTAAGACGCAGAAGAGCGGGACGAGCATGTTTAACATCAGTTCCATCTTGTACGCTGCGTTCCAAAAGTGCTGCGAGCGTGGCGGTGAAAATCGATAGATATGGTCAGCCTTGGGGAAAACTCCACCACCCACAACAAAGTGACTCCATAGTCGCGACGATCTACACAACAGTGCAAAATAATCAGCATCAAAGCTCCACTCGTCCACTCACAGCCCCCAACTTTTCCCTACATTAAAGCCGGCACACTCATCCACACACGGACAAGTGGTAAGTAGCACGAAACCAGTAGCATCGGTACCAACAGATGCAGCATGAAGTCGCCGACACGGGCCGCGAAGCCGAGCAGCGGTGAGCTAGCCCAGACCCCGAGCCAGCCGTTGAGGATGGCTGTGAAGGCGTAGCGGTCGAACACCCGCAGCGAGTACCAGCCCACCATGATCGTGATGCCCATGGATGTGGCGATACCCAGCGCCGCCTCCGATGCCAGCAGATGCGCGATGACTGTGAAGACAAACCAGCAATTGGTGTACATGGTACGGACGCCCACGAGCGGAGGCAACACTACCACGCCAAACAGCAGCGCTACGGCCAACGGTGCGTCCATTTGATTGTCTGCTTGGACGGCGTCGTGGCTGGCGCGGCCCAGTGTTCCCCAACCGAGCAGTGTGTCCATCTTTGAAAATTGCGGAGTGAGCGAATCGTTGTCTTAAGGTTGACTTGGTTTCATTATGATGATTAGGATATCAAGTGAGCTGAGATTGTGTCTTGCACTGGAAAAATACAATAGGGGTGCTTTATTACAGTTATTGCGCTATCTAGCTGCTGGGGAAGGTGAAAGTTGCTATGAGCTACAAGTTCGGCTTCAAGAAGGAGTTGACGACAAACTCGTGGATACCTGCTTGGTAGGCAAGCACACAGAACGTTGGAACTATAAAATTGAAGACCAGCTCGATCTTGCGGACCGCAAGCCAGAACGTTTTTGGACGTGGTGGATAGATGTGGTAGACGTCGTTACCAGTATCACAAAGGTCTCCACCTGCTACCAACTTGATCCACAGCTGAGAGAAGCTGTTCGACATGCAACCAAAATCAACAAGTCAGAAGCATCTACAAACAAACTCAACCAGCTCACTTACAGCAAAATAGGGGCGGTCATCCAGACTCGCACAAGCGGAAGGTAGCAGAACGCTAGTGCTAGCGGTACGCCCATGTGCAGCAGAAGGTCAACAGAATTGGCCAGCAGTCGGAACGGCCGGTACTTGCTTAGGAAACCGAACCAACCCTGTAGAATGCCCATGAACGTGGCGCGGTCCAGTGCACGCAGCGAGTACCAGCCCAACATGATGGTGAGACCCAGCGATGTGGCCATGCCCAGCGCCGCCTCGGACTCGATCACATGGGCCAATACCGTGAACCCCACCCAGCAGAAGGTGTACAGGACCCGCACGCGCACCAGTACGGGCAGCAGCGTCATGACAAACAGCAGCAGCACGGCTTGAACCGCATCGAGCGTCGACGTGGCCGTCCGCTGCTCGCCTTCTCGCACTCGTAGCACCGTGCGGGTCAGTGTCTCGAGCGCCACGCTCAAGAACGCAGCGGTGTCCATGTTGCTGCTGCTACGCCTTTACACTCTGAAGTTCACAGCGAATGACTCAGGATCAGAACGGATAATGACGCTGATTGTCCGTTTGGGTCGAGTGCCGAGACACCCATGATGACCTGAGGTAGCACTCATACAAAAACAAGGTACAAGGTACTACCTTATGTGTACATACACTTCGAGCCCGTCTATGTGGGATTGCTCTTGTGGACTTTGGACTCAACAGCAGTGCTGACTCAGCTCAAGGTGATGTCGCGCTGGAATTGGAATTCAGTCAATATTTAGAGGACAACCGCCTGGTAGAGCGGCACGACGAATGCGACCACCTTTTGGACGCAGCGGACAATCAGGTCGGGTACGCCGCTCCACTGCGCTATCACGCAGCCTAGTGGCACAGTCAGGTTGCCTACAAGCATGGAAGCGCTTGCCACAGCCCAGAACTGCACTGAACGCGGTGGTGAGAAGTGGTAGACGTGGTTGGCGACCAACGAGCCGTCCGCGACGAAGTACACCCACAGCACGGAGAAGCTGTAGAAAAGTACACCATTTGAATTAACAGCGACGTTACGACAAGTCCCAAGTAGCACGTTACGTACCCCAAGATCGGCAGCGCCATCCACACTTCGACATGCTCCAGATACTTGGCAGCGAGCGTCAACGGACATGCGAGATGAAGTAAGAAATCGCATGTATTGGCGAGAGTACGGAAGACACAGTACTTGCTCATGAAACCGAACCAGCCGAGCAACACACTGTCGAATGCAGACCTGTCGAAGAATCTCAGCATGGACCAGGACACCATCACCGACAGCCCCATGGCCGTCGCGAGTCCGAGCGCCGTTGAAGACTCCATCTTGATGGCGATAAAGGTAAATACATTCCATAGGAATGTGTACACGAGCCGGATACGAACTAGCGTCGGCACGAACACCACGGCCAATAGCACAGCCAGGGCACGTATAATATCTCTGTAACCTTGCACTTCCTCCATTACGTCTTGTTTGGAAATGAGGTGTGCGTTATTGTCAGGACTGATCACTAGTGATGTAATCGGTGGGTTTGCTTCATGGACGTGAGATAGATACACACTGTACTAGTATTGATCTGGTTATAGGGGCAACTTCGTCACCCGAGTAGTAATCCCGATGTTCAAGAGACGTAAGTGATCCCAGGAGCAGGCTTGCGGCTGTAGAGAACGACGTTCCGCGACCAGTTCGTCTTACCTAGTTGGGCCTTATAGCGGAACCGGCCAGCAGCCAGTAGGAACGCATCGATCTTCTCCACGACGTCCGCGCGAACCTTGATCTCGCGGAAGGACTTAGGCACCTCAACGCGCATGCGGGTCAACCGCTTCTGCGCGTTACTGTTGTTGACAAACAATAGCAGAAGAAAGCGGCAAAAATCAGTACGACCATCACTTCGCAGCAAGCGTTGCAGTTTGTCACTTACCGATAGCACTTCCATGTCTGCGGTTCAATGATCAAATGCTCGGTCATGTCACTGACCGTCTCGAGGAATTTCCAAAGGCCGTCATCTCCGTTGTTCAAGTGAATCCACATCGTCACACTGAAGCAAGTGATAAGGTCAAATTTCCGCTCGGCCGTCGAGCGCTTCGCCAGCTCCAAGAACGGCGTGATCTCCTTGCTAAACTTGCTGGTCATGACATCAACATGACAAAACTGCACTGCATCCCCCGCAGTCAGCTGTACAGGCTTCTTGGCAGCGCGTCCAATCAGCACCTCATCAATGTCAACCCCAAGAACCATAAGTAGTTTCCTCTTCGCCAACTCTTCTTTCGTCAGTGGAAGCTGTTCTGGGACAACATCGTCCGCAGATGCCTCCTTTTCCGGCTTCTTGTCGTCCGTGCCATCCAGCACACGCAGAGCGACTTCAGCTGCCTTGGCCTTGGCTACTTTCTTGGATACACCTTCGCCTTGGCCCATCGTCTCGCCGTCGATCTGCAGCTCACACACGTAGCGTCTCCGGTGGCTGGTCTCGCCTTCGTCTTGGATCAAATATTCCACCTGTTTCTTTTCCTTCTGCATGCGCTCATTGAGTGTGCTGATATTATTGAGATCGAAGTTGGCCACGTCGTCAATTTGGTCGGCATTTACCAGCACTGCACGTCCGTCTAGCGCATCGTAGAGGCCAATAGTCAAATCACCTTCATTGCAGCCGACGTCAAGGACCGTGGACGTCTCTTCGCCGTTGCCCTCGGCAGATTTCTTCACCAATAAAACGCGTCGGAGAGCGCTGGCTGTTTGCACGTCCATAAATCGCAAGCGCTCGTGCACCGGGTTGAAGCTGTAGTACGCATGGAAGTTACCCAGCACGTGTCCCTCAGCGTCAGAAGCCATTGGTTGATGGTGCTTTGATTGGCATCATAACATCGGTAATTGGTTAAAAACGAGTTTTATTCTAAATAACGATTGGCCAAAACTGCTGTCCTCACCTTTGTCGAACTTCATATCAAGCTGAAAATGCTGGGGCGAAGACTGCTGCGGGTGGTGCCGCGTTTATCGACGAGCTCGAGATGCTTCGCGGCGTCTGCATCGCAATCCAAGACTGGAGGGTCAAGTGGCAATGAGAGCAGCTTTTCCAGATACGCTGGTATGGCGTTCTTCGGTGCTGTGGTGTGTTCAGATTCGGCTGGAACTAGGAGAAGTACATATGTAGTCATTGTAAATTATCTGTTGTTGCGTTTGTTGCGGTGTGATTGTAGACGGTGACAACAGCATACCTTGGCACGTGGCAGGTGTGTACATGTAGATCTGGTTGTGCGATGGCTAGAGGATCTAATGATGATGTGAATTGCAGACCGAGCGCTACTACTGGAAGGTGGATCTGATCAACGAGCGCGCGAAGGAGTTGTCGGAGTCAGTTGCAGAGCTACCGAAGGACGCGACGGCAAGCGATGATATGTGAGATCCCCGTGTGCGTGGTGAAATTGACATTGAAACTCACGGTTTGGATTGTCAGTGACGACATTGAATATCGCCAGCTTCGCCTTGAGGGGAACTTCAAGCCTGGAAGTACCTTCTATTTGTGTACGAATGCTTCACTGACGCAATGATCACTGATACTTCTTGTAATTTGATCTCTGATACTGTGGCGTGCATTGACCATGGCAGACCCTCGTTCTGCACCCGCTGACCCGAGTGATTCGGTGGCAAGAGTGAAGTCCGGTGGCTACATTTATTCGCTATTGCAACGTGACAATGGGTAAGATGCCTTATTAATTTACGATCTTTGTTACACGAAACTAATCCATGTTATGGGATCGTCTAGGACGCCAGTGATCGTGAACCGTGGTTGGCTTCCGCGCAAGCTTTTGGATGTACACATGGCACGCGACAAGAAAGAAGAGGATGGTAAAGTGTCTTTTGTTGGTGTACTTCGTCATGGTGAAGTTGTACGTGCTGCAGTCAGTATAGACCTTCTATTGCAATGTCTTACCTTGTCTTCAATGGACTACGTGCAGAAAAACAATTTCACACCAGACAACGATCCCAAAAATCGCCAGTTCTTCTATTTGGACCACGAAGAACTGACTGATGCTATGGGCATCACTTCAGCCGATTTGCCTGTCATCGTCGATGCACTTGGTAGGTAACTTTAGTTTCTTCTTGCTCCTTCGCCAAAGTTTTTTTAACTTGTGTGGTCTGTTTGTGCTGTATCATTATAAAGCGATTGAGCGCGCGAGCAGCGAGGTGGAGCTGGACAACCCCCTCCGAAAAAGTATTTCGTCCTATCTGGAGTTCTATATGACCCCCGAAAAGCACGCAGGATACGCCGCGACCTGGTAAGCAGGTTCTACTCAGTGATCCATCGTGGTAGAGGAGTGATAAACGGATGTATGTACAGGTTCGGTTGCAGCATTGCGGCTGCAGTCATGGGCATCCTGCGCTTTAAGAAGGGAGGCACCCGTGCTCTTCGTGCGCCGCGATTTGAGCACCGCTAAACGCAACTCGGGCCTAGAAGTAGATTTGACGTGGCATTCGTCTACAGCTGCTTCGTCACATACAACAACAAAAAACAGCTGGTCCATTTTAGCGCTATTCTTTACGATTTATCGTAAAACCTAGCACCGGCTTCCCATACCTATCTCGATGAAAAGTGAAAATGCAGCACAAGAGAGATGACGAAGCGGCTGCAATGGAGGACGCGGTGCTGCTGCTGCTCATGCTGTTCGTGCTGGTAGTAGTGTCGTTCGTGCTGGACCGATACTCGTGTAACTTGGTGTCGCAGAGCGGCTTCGCGATGATGTTCGGCCTCGTCGTCGGGCTCTTCATGATCATGGGGGACAAGCACGCGACACTGCATACGCATCTGAACATGGACAACAGCCTTTTCTTCAATGTGTTGCTACCACCGATCATCTACGAAGGAGGCTTCTCTATTAAGCGGCAGGCGTTCTTCCGCAACTTCCCAGCTATCATGAGCACGGCTGTCATTGGCACAGTCATCGCTGCGGTCATTACGGGCGGCGTGCTGTACTTAGCTGGGACGTCGAAGATGGTGACGAGACTCTCGTGGGTAGAGGCGCTGCTCTTCGGAACGTTGATTAATGCTGTGGACCCTGTCGCTACGTTATCGTGCTTCAATAAGCTACACGTCCCGCCGTTGCTGTTCAACCTCGTGTTTGGAGAGAGTGTGATTAACAATGCAGTGGCTATTGCACTGTACCAGACACTACACAAATGGGACGTTGGTACTGATTTGAGTCTGAAGCAGTTGTTGCGAGTGGCGATCAACACGAGTGGAATGTTTGTGGGGTCATTGCTTGTGAGTGCGGCGATCACACTCAGCGGCGCCTTCCTGCTCAAACGCAAAGTCTTCTCGTCGTTGCATTTCTTCCCCAGTTATGAGATCTGTCTGTGCTTGATTTTTAGTCTGTTGACGTACTACGTCGCTGACAGTCTGAAATTAAGCGGTATTGTTGCGCTGTTTTTTTCGGGAACTATGACAGCTCACTACCATTTCAATGCGCTGTCACGAGAGGCTCGACACGCATTTACCCATTTGTTACACACACTGGCTTTTGTGTGTGAGAACGTCGTGTACGTGTTCATGGGGACATCCGTGATCATGATTTTTTCGGGCCATCCAGAGAAGAACTCGGGCGCTGCGCTTCGGGTAGATGACATTGACTGGCACTTCATCGGGCTTACACTTGTGGCCTGCGTCGTGGCGCGTTTCTTCAATATCTTCCCGCTCCTGAAGCTTTCCAACTGCTCGCGGGAGTCTTCTGACCGCATTCCAGTCAAGTATATGAGCGTAATGTGGTTTGTTGCTCTTCGTGGCTCTATCGCGTTTGCGCTCGCAAAGAACTGGAACTATGTCGGTCGCTATGGTTCTCACCGTCAACTTGTGGAATCTACAACTCTTGTTGTGGTGCTCTTTACGACAATCGTGATCGGCGGAATTACAGGCCCGCTTCTCTTCAAGCTACGCCTCACCAATCATCACAGTGCACTAAGGCAAACTGAGCCTGAGTCAAATCCTGGAGGAGATGCGAGTTCTGAGGAAGATCGTGCCCGCGTGTTGCAACGCAGCACTCGCCACTTCATGCTTCGTCGAAACTCGAGGACCACGGAACAGCAAGCAGCACCTCAAGTCTCTGAGAGTGCTACTACAAGAGAGCAAGAGACTGAGGTAGAAGCTGATCCTGTGTTCACATCGCGACCGCAGTTCCGAGATGAGGACTACAGTGACGAGGAGGGAGACCGCAACGGCGACTCGCCAACTCAACGCAGCGAGACTTTGACTGGTGCATTCATCCGCAACTGGCAGACTTTTGATACAACGTACATGCAGCCTATGTTCGGTGGCTTCCAGTCCCCTGCGAACCCCAGACCAGTTGACGAGGCAACAGATGCGCATGGAGAAATTGACAAGATGCATCCCCAGACGGTCTGAGCAACTTCAACTTACCGGTTTTGTTTGTGTAATGTACATAGAATATTACATACTGAAGCGAAGTGTTTGAGTTCAGCAAATCGTACCGGTTTGCTGACTAAATCATGTCCCATACCTAGAGCCAGCAACTCTGATCCAAATCTCACAAACCCATTTGCGGGACTCACGCGCCACCAATGGAGGACGCGGTGCTGCTGCTGCTCATGCTGTTCGTGCTGGTGATGGCGTCCTACGTGCTGGGGCGCTACTCGTGCATGGTTATATCGCAGAGCAGCTTCGCACTCATGTTCGGACTCTTCGTGGGGCTCTTCATGATCATGGGCGGCAAGCATGCGGCGCTGCACACACATCTGAACCTGGACAACAGTCTTTTCTTCAATGTATTGCTGCCACCGATCATCTACGAAGGAGGCTTCTCCATCAAGTGCACAGTCTTCTTCCGCAACTTCCCAGCCATCATGAGTACGGCCGTGCTGGGTACAGTCATCGCCACGACTATCACTGGTGGTGTGCTGTACCTCGCAGGCGTGGCTGGTATGGTGACCAAATTGTCATGGGTAGAAGCTTTCCTGTTCGGCACGTTGATCAGTGCTGTGGACACGGTGGCTACACTAAGCTGCTTCGACAAACTCAACGTGCCGCCGCTACTATTCAATCTTGTGTTTGGTGAGAGTGTCATGAACGATGCTGTGGCGATTGCTCTATACCAGACGCTGCACAAGTGGGAACCTGACAGTAACTTTAGTGCCAAGCAACTATTACGTGTGGCATTGAATACTGGTGGCATGTTCTTGGGATCTCTGATTGTGAGCGCAGTTATTACGCTTGGTGGAGCCTTCCTACTCAAGCGCAAATTCTTTGCAACGTTACGCTACTACCCGAGTTACGAGATCTCGTTGTGTTTGATTTTCAGTTTGTTGACGTACTTCGTGGCGGACAGTTTGAAGCTGAGTGGCATTGTGGCGCTGTTCTTTTCGGGTACCATGACGGCGCACTATCACTTCAACACATTGTCCAGAGAAGCGCAACATGCGTTTACGCACCTGCTGCACACGTTGGCGTTCGTCTGCGAAAACATTGTGTATGTATTTATGGGCACGTCGGTCATCATGATTTTCGCTGGTCATGGTGAGGAGAGTGCTGGTGCTTCACTGCGTGTCGACGATATCGATTGGTCGTTCATCGTTCTTACACTTGTGGCGTGTCTTATTGCACGTTTCTTCAATGTTTTCCCGCTACTAAGCATCTGTAACTGTTTGCGCTCTCCAGTCAATCGAATTCCGGTCAAGTTCATGAGCGTCATCTGGCTCGCAGGCCTTCGCGGCTCGATGGCATTCGCTCTGGCTAAGAATTGGAACTACGTTGGTCTTCATGGAGCGTCACATCGCCGACTCATCGAGTCAACAACTCTTGTGGTCATTCTCATCACGACGATCGTGATCGGTGGTATTATGGGTCCTTTACTGGTGAACTTGCACCTCACTGGCAAGTACAAAGACCACAGCCACCTTGACCAGTCTGACACAGATAGCAATTCTGCGACTGCATCGGAGTCCGAAGAAACGCTATCGCGGTTGGTTCAGCGCAGCACGCGCCACGCTGACGGTGAAGTCCATGGCACGTTGGCATTCCCGGAGGAAGAGCAGCCCAAGGAGAATCGCGACGGCACAGGAGACGAAGTCCCGATTTACACTCCGCGACCGCAGTTCCACGACGTCATGAGCGATGACGATGACGACCCGAACCTTGCTTCACCTGTCCATCGCGTTGCCGAAAGATCTCGTGGTGATTCGCTGACCGGGATGTTCTTCCGCAACTGGCAAGCCTTCGACACAACATACATGCAGCCGGTGTTTGGTGGGTCTTCACAGCGACCAGAAGCGTCGACCTCTGTTGACGACCTGACTGAAATGCGACTTGCCAAGGCACAGGCAGAGGCTGCAGTGTGAAATTAGCATTAACGTTAGAACTCATCTTGCATGTTGCAGTGGTGTAGCCATTTGCAAGAATGAATAGACACATTTTATCACATTTTACAGGTAAAGATGCCATACGAACGCCATGCTGCTAATTAGCTAATTCATAGCGTCCATGACGCCGCCAGTGGACAGCGAAAGCGTCGAGGCTGGTACTGCTGCACTGCAGACCACATCGACGGAAGCGACGCAGCCTTCCGCGCCGTCCAATGAAGCGTCGGTTGTGTCCGAGACTCCGGATATGTCTCCTGTCGAGAGCGAAGAGGAGGCGGACGAAATGGTCGAGGCACTGGAGGATTTAATTCTGGAGGCCTACAACAACATGCAGATCGACGGAGAGTACATTTTCCTCCCGGACGAAGTGGCCGAGAAGCTTCATCGCGTTGCAGAGCAAGTGCGTACGCTTAGAAGAGGATTTATATGAAATTGTGCTGATTTGGTGGCTGCAGATGAAAATACAGGAGAGTGGAGAGGAGGAGCAGACTGAGAACAATACAAGTGCTGGAGAGGATAGCAATAGTGGAGATGTTGCGATTAGTATGGATGTGGAGGAGGCGAAGATGGCTCAACAGGAGCAACCGACGGATCGACCGGAGCCCGAACAGGAGCTGGAGCAAGAACAGAAGAAGGAACAGGTGCTATTAAAGGAGAAAGAAATTGATAACGAAGATGTGCAGGAACAATATGAAGAGACCAGTGAGAACGAAGATGCAAGGCTACGTAAGGTGGAGGCACTGCAGACAGAGGCGGCGGAACTGCGTGAAGAGAAACAGAAGCGACGAATTCCTGGTGTGGCGTCGTCAGACAATCTCTTTATGGAACTTGCTCCTGTACCCGAGGTAGATGAAAGCGCCTCAAGTGGGCCACCTTCACCTTCTCCACCGCATTCTCGCTCCCATAGTGGTACGAACACGCCAAAGCTGGTAGCCCACACACTAGGTAGAGGTCACGGACACTTTCCTCCTCCGCCACTTGTATCATTGAGCTCTACTCCTAGTAGTGTTGCTGCAAGTCCAGATCAAACAAGAAAGACTCCATCATCCAAAACATCCGATCAGTCTGGCGGTACCAAACACAAGGGTAAGGTGCTTACTTATGAAAAAAGGAGGGAGGCCGCGCTCAAGCTGAAACAAGACAAAAAGAAGCGTGAACTACGCATCCGTGAATCTGCACGTAAACAACGTGAGGATGCTAAGCGACAACTTGAGGAGGTGCACCAAAAAGAGATGGAGGAGAAGCGGGAGCGTGTGAGGCGTATCCGAGAAGAGCGGCTGCACCGTCGTACGGGGAAAGCGGTAGGTACTAAAGGAACAAGGAAAGAGGGTTAGTCAAGTATTCAGAGTTGACGTCGAATGTTAGTACTGCTCGTTTGTTGGTAAACGGTAGCTTCGGGCCATATAATGCTAGGCATTCAGGTTGGTATCTCCTGCGTTTCATCGTCGTGTAGACGAGCTTGTGTTTCTGGGTCCAACTCCTGAAGCAGTGATTGCATTCCGTCGAGTGAACACGTTAAGACCTCAGCTTCACGCCGAAGGTTTGCTCTATGTTCTTGCAACAGGTTCTGATTGTTTTTCATTCGGTGAATTGTGTGCTGGAGCTTGATACTTCGCTTCTCCAGCTTGCTGGATAATCAAAGTGGCAGTTAAATGTACCATGGGGTTAGCAATTACTCATCGAGAAAAGGCTCAGATACGTACTTTGCATACCGATCCAGCTCGTTGACACAGTAGTTTGCGTACTGACACGAAAGCTGGAGGAGAACCAGCGCTTTCGTCATTCCTTTAGTAGGATCTACTGGTTTGTTTGAGCTGGAGCGTTTACTAGCGTTGCGTTTACTATAAAGGGTCAATGGCAGCAAGTCTTGCAAAACATCGGTACGGAGCTGTTGATTTTAGTACCAGAGCAGTCTCAGCAGATATGTTCCCTAAACTGAGAAACAAAGTCTTACCTCATGTACAATTTGACCCACCCGGATTGCACGAAGTTTGCCTTTTCTAGTGAGTGACCGATGTGGAAGAACAAGCTGAAAAGCCGACTTATGAGTGGGAGGTTCTTGAGTCAAAGGCACTTCACAAACTGAATCTTCAACACCAGCAATGCCGACCGAGATATAAGGTGTTGTTCTCTGCAGTTCTACCGCACTTTCACAATATTCTTGGTCGTTAACCTCCCCTCGACGTCTTGTCCTGGTATCTCCAATGTCATACCACCGATTCGTCGCACCGGACTGGATCCACTGCGTTAAGTCCACGGTCCACGCCATGCCAAAGTGAAGAAAATCCGTCGAGCGAGACGGACCAATCCACAACTCAAAGCTAATTACCCCATCTTGTTGACCGTGCAAGTCCACTCGAAGATGCTTCTTCCAAGTACCTTTGTTCAACAAACACGTTTCTAACAACAAGCGACCTTTGCTGTTCCAGCCACTAGCACAATGTGAGTTTAATGAAGTGTCATCAATTGTCGTAGCTCTTCCCACTCCACTTCTAATCCTTAACCACGGCCATCCATCCTCCACACACCATATTCCATTTCCCGCAACGCTTAACGTCACCATCAAGCTAACGTGTATCTTAAACCGTCGTCGACCACCAAAATCGCACTTAACACGATGCGTTGTGGTCCAGCAAAAGAAACGGGCTTGTATTCGCGCATTTACTGTACACGCTGAACCATCAGCTTACTGAAGTCAAGTGACAAAAGCCCAGAAGCTTCTTCAGCCTATTCACTTCCGTTTTCGCTTGCAGAGTGATGGTAGCGATCCGAGGCAAGAAGACCAAGGCGACGGCTAAGCCCAAGGCGGCGTCCAAGGCCAAGTCGACCGCCAACGAGGCCGACACCGCCACACGTCTTACTCCACAGCAGAATGTCGCGCGTCACCGCGAAGAAGAGTTTCTAGAGCTCATTCGCTTCGCTCTACAGAGCAACTTGGCCCATGGCGAGGTTCAGGCGGTCTCTAGTACCTGCAATGCGCTGCTCACGGCGCTTTGTGCCCATGGTAAGGAGAAAACACTGGCGCCCACGCAGATTCTGGCCAAGCTGCCAAGAACAGAGCGTAAGCGCGTGTGTGGCGCCATCTTCTCGGCCGACGAGATCGCCTACAGCTGCCGAAACTGCCAGTTAGACACCACGTGCGTCATGTGCAAGGATTGCTTCACGCACAGCGACCATGCAGGTCACGACGTGTACTTCCAGAGAACAACGGCAGGCAGTTCATGTGACTGTGGAGATGTTCATGTGCGTTTGGGTGGGTTTTATTTTATTATGTAGTGGAGATTGATATTTGTTTTTTTTATGTTTTAGGCATGGAAACAGAGTGGCTTTTGTTCGAGACATAAAGGAGCGGAAGGGACGGAGACGGGTACGAAGAAGCACAAGTTGCCAAAACATGTTGGAGCAACGGCACCTGTGGTTATTGGTGCAGTAGTGGAACATATTTATCAGGTGTTGTTGGGAACGGAGTATGGATTTGAACTCGCGGAAGCGTTTGAACTGTTTACGAGAGATCTACCGCCAAAATTTCTGCCGATTCAGAGTGATACAGACGTGGCAGACGCTTCGGAGAGCAGAACGAGGAACAGTTCAACACCGACGTCAACAAGATCTACGCGACTGTCGGCACAGTTCGCGGCTGAACCTGGTGCCAGAACAAACGGACCAGGCGGACGACTGGAGGCACAACCTAAAGAAGTGAACCAGGAGACTGGTGCCGCTATTGGTAATAGTTCGAATGATGGAGTACTCTTTGGAATTCGTCTGCATAATGACGACGTACACTCATTGAACGAAGTGATTAACCATCTTTACGTCGAGTTGGGGATGTCCAAGCCTCAGGCGCGGTCGTCAGTCAGCCAAGTGGATGATCAGGGAGATGCTACGATTTCAACTAAGCCACTGCTGCAATGTCCAGCTGTTGTAGGAAACTTAGTTCGTCGTTCGCTTAATATTTCAGTGGCACCGACGTGGTGGGAGAAGCAGATGGAAGGAATACCTGCTCTTCTGGAGTGGCTGCAGTTTGTTAGTACAACCTCCGATGGGCTCAGCGAACTTGTGTCTGAAGCACTTCAGAAACAACGGTTCCCTGCTCTTATGGGATTTCTACCCGTATCAAGCAGTCTACCTAAGGGCAAGACGGTTCAGGAATTTGTGAAGGAACGCAATATTCGTTTACACAATCATGCTTTGGATGTGCTTATTGCGCTGACTTCAGGAGACAAGGACATCTATACGTGGGCGTTAGAACAAGAGACAGCCCAGCGTCAACGTTTTGATTTCCGGGGCGAAGGGATCACAACTACAGTCACATCCACCACATTCTACGCTGAAGGAAACCGCGTAAGCTGCAAGAACATATTTATTCAGGAGTTTGTCATGGCTGTATCACTGAGCTCATCGTATCGCCGCCATGACGCTGTACGAAAGAGTTTTGATGCAGTGGTGGCGAAGTATTTCACGTCGGATGAGACGACTTCTGATTCACCCTCGACACCCTCTTCAGCTTTAACGTTGCTGATGCGATACGACTGCACTTTAAGAAAGAACGCAGTAAACAAATCGCATGCGTTTTTGCGTGAACACTTGGTAGACATCCAATTTCGAGCTAGCATGCTAGAGGCATATCTACGATCATATGCCTCCATGACAAGTATGTTCCTCCGTGGCTTGGGAAATTCCAGTGAATCCATTTTCGATTTTGCCGTGCAATTTTTAACGGTACCCCATCTCGTTCAAAACTATTCGAAGAAGGAAGTATCGGCACACCCTGGTCGACAGGAATTGGTGCGTGAGTTACTTTGTGCTCTAAACACGGTGTTTCAGTCTGCCGTTGATGTAAAGGAAAATACTCTGAATGCTGACCATCCTGCGCTCAGCAGCCAGAAGTACAAGGTGAGTCTATTTGTCTAGTCAGCCATGGAAGTATTTTGATGCAACGAAATCCTTACCTTGTTTTGGTCGTGGCATAGCACTGCGTGGAGAATATGGAGTATGTGTTTAATATCGGAACACTTTCGAGCGAACTTGTGTGCCATGAGGACAATTTGAAGATTTGGTTATCTTGCTTGAGCATCCTCCAGGTAATCTATAGTGCTGTTTCCATTTTAGCTAGAATTAACACTGACACAAATCGTTGTCCACTTTGTCACAGGGTGGAGATCCTCAAGTACGTCGAGGTATTCACCAGAATCACGTGGAATACGAGTCAGATAGCTGGCTATCGATGTTTAACCTTGGTATCCGCGTCCATTCGGTGTTTGCAATCTCCTGGAACGGTTTTAACCCGTCGCAGTTCGAAACACCCCAAATGAAGGTAGCGGAAATTTTTGGACCAATCATCGACGCCGCTCTTTTGTCTTCGGCTCGCCTAAATGAAAAAGTGGTGAAAAAGACACTGTCGCCAGTGGCGAGAATTTTGTCTCTCAGCAAGCGGGGTATTGGAAACCGAGAGAAAACCATTCTGACATACGACTTCAACGTAGCATCTCAGCCGACGTCTCTCCACATTCCTTTGCACCGTTTCCTCACCGCTGCGGTACGGCATATCTGCATCAGCCAGACAGGTTTAGGAAACTCTATTCCTACAGATGGCCTGTTAAAGGTTTTTGGGTTTGATAAATTGTCGACTGACCAGCAATGGGAGCTAGTGGAGTTGCCCCTACGCTGTCTGGTGATGGCATCCCAAATCCACTCCAACCTGTGGCGCCGAAATGGAGACGAAAACATGCTGGCGCAGTTATATAACTACTCAGCACTGCCGTATTGCATTCACTACCGTGATGCAGACACGTTAATGCTGCAGCTCGCTGTCCTCATGACTGGGCCAGATGCACTCGTGGCACGAATGGTAGATCGGTTCCAACTTTGCAGTTTTTTTATTCTGGAATCTCACCTTGGCCCGAAGACCGACATGGACGTTCTGGCAATGCAAGCAGGATATGCGGGATTGGAGCAGGGTATTGATGCTCAACAACGTTACCAAATGCTTGAGGAGTTTTTACGCCTTGTGATCATAATCGGAACTAGTCTACCAAGCGCGACTGGTGCAGCCTATGACAATGAGTTCCTCGCAGAAGAGATGCTTCAACAACTATGTGCAAAGAGTCTGCCGTTTAGCAAACTCTTTGACCTCGCTATACTGCCGTCAGGCCAAGATGATATTCCGACTGCGCGATTGGAAGATGTTCTTACAAAAGTGTCCAATTTTGTTCCGCCGTCGGGACTTGAGCCTGGCCGCTATGAATTGAAAGAGGGTCTATTGGAGAACTATAACCCGTACTTCCTCCACTTGAACCGTGAATCACACGAGCTAGCACGCGATCGTTGGACGAACTACCGTAACTCATCCCGCCAGAAGTCGAAAAAAGCTACCCCCGATGCCCCCCCGAGGGAGCCATTGAAGGCTGCCAAGCATCCCGTCAACTTCCTTCGTCCAGTCCAAGCGATTTTGACGTGTGAAAGTACAGTGGCGATCGTGTGTGCAATTCTGTGGAAGGTAGTTGCTTCAGCTCACCCTTTAACGCCGGACAATGTCTCAGATGCTGTTATTTCAACTTGCTTGCACTTACTGGTGCATGGCGTTCACACAGCATCGCTAGTATCAGATCGCCGGTTTTGGACGCGGTTGAGCAAAACGAATGCTGCTGCCTCCAAATTTTCTGTATTAATCCTTTTGAGCAAGCTGCTGGAGCATGCAACGACATTACTTGACGGCGAACAGACTGGAACGGTGGAGTGGCTCATTTGGAAGATCACAACAGAATCACCTGCCTGCAAAAAAATACTTGAGCAGTTGGCGAATGAATCGAAGGTGAAGGAAAAGAAGACTGAGTCGTCAGTGTCGGTAACGCGTAGTCCTGTGCAAGGAAATAACTCTTCACCTATGACGTTGGAGCAGCGCAAAATAGAAGCAAGGAAGAGAGCTATGGCTGCAATGGCCAAACGCCAGGCCGCTTTTCAGGCGATGGTCGACCTCGCAGATGAAGGTAGCGAAAAGAACTTAGATGACTCAAGAGAGGAAGAGTCTGACAGTAGTTTCAATTCCTCGCTGGGTAAGCGCAAGGCATCGATGACCGACGAAGTAGAGGAGCCTACGAAGAAGCACCGGAATGTGAAAAACGAACGCTGCTACAACTGCATTCTCTGTCATGACAGCTCGGCACAAGGCCAGATGGGAATGGCGGCGTATGTCCACCAATCTACCGTGCTAGCCCCTGGATTTCGACCAGAGCCTAATGAAGCTCTTGGTTCGGAGGGCAAGAAGGTTCGTAACCACGTAAAGGAGGTTATCGAAAAGATGGAGTTGTGCTCAGGGGGAAGCGCGGCCTCGTCTGACACGGCGAATTCTCCGTCCCCCACTCTTCGTGCTTTCGCAACATCTTTTCCTGAATGGTACATGGATGGATCGTTGGGAGACCAGCTCACTCGCGAGAACACCGCGCAAAATAGTCCTCGTCCGCCTGCAACTCGTCGACCTCGCAACGACCGCATTCGTTTTGGAAATGGAAACCTCCCAATGCTTGAGGGCGAACTTTTACAGACAGACGAAGAATTGGAGGTTCTTGAAGGTGTTCTTGACCTCCGTGAGGACCAACAACTTTTTCCCATGGATATGCGTGGAGCGGTGAGCTTGGATCTGCGCGGTGATAGAGTAGAGCCGCGTAGATTGGGAGGCCGTGAGATGGCTGGAGCGCGAGCTGGCAATGCGCATGCTCAAGGAGGTGCAATGTACGATAGCGATGATGATGGCTATGAAGATGTTTCATCGCGCTTTCGATTAGAGCGCATGCCGCCTGGATTTGGCAGGGCCCACGAAAGTGCCAAGCTGTACCTTACTCCTTGTGGACTGCATGTCCGGACGTGCCAGCACGCAGTGCATATTAATTGTCTCGAGCGATATATTACGTCATTGCATGACAAGGCTATGCGCGGTGAGGAGTTTGACGGTGTTCAAGCGATTGATCCGGATTCAGCAATGACGCAGTTCTTGTGCCCTTTGTGCAAAACTTTGAGTAATTTTCTGATACCAACGTCCGAGCCCCGAACCTCCATCGCGAATGTAGAAAACTTGGAGGAGAAGCGCTCTATGGTGACATCGTCAAGGGATGAGGAAGAGAAATCTCCAACTTGGGACACGATCGTAGAGGAGCAATTGTCAATGCCTGGATGGCATCGTTCAGTGCTTGGACGTGATGGAGGATTTGAAGATGATGAAAACGACACGGAACATGATATGTGGCGGGATTACTTCGAGGATACGCTCTGGGAGCCCCACGGTAGCCTTGAAAAGGGTGCACCTTTCTTGTGGTCTGCGTGTGCATACACGCTGGCGTCGTTCTTAACTGTTGCTGAGGATGAATACCGAAATGTATCCGGAAGCAGTACATCGTTCGATCCACTAACGGATGACTGTCCACCATCTCTGGAGAAGGAAATGGAGTCTCTGATAGCTGTCACAAAGTTCTGCCGATGGACATTTTCCCTTTTAGAGCACTGTGCTGATGCTAAAGTGGTGTGGGAGACGGCAAAACGTTGCTGCCCGATCAATGCCGAGACCAAGCGTGATTATCGCAAGTTCACAAAGGTAAGTTGCTGAATCTGAACGCATTGAGGTTATGATACATTTAACAATTTTTGACATTGGTAGGTGCTTGGTTCGATTGATGCATGCCTTCGAGGGACTATTCTGGGTCTGCTAGTAGCGGACACGTTCACGGTACGTCAAAGAACTGCTGTAGTGGGCTGTGGGATCCACTGTTCTAATGCGTTTGGTTTCTTTTGCTACAGGCGTTTGTGGTATCGAGCGTGATTGCTGACGAGCTCGACACCATTTGGCGATTTATCCCGGTGTTTACTGCTGCAGATTTACTACAGCGTCTACATTCTGAATTTTTCGAGACAAGCAAGGCTCAGGGAACTTCGTTGTTTCAAGATAAATTCTCCGTTATCACAGCAAAAGAAGGTGACGAGTCCACACAGCCAGCAGCAGAAGCAAGCGTTATAGCTTTGGGCCCTCGTCGCACTAGAAGTGGCCGTGCCATCAGCCCAGCCGTGTCTACTCGATCTTCTACGAGTGCTGCTGGATCGGTTCAGCAGCTCATGGAAGCGCTGAGAGCTTCTGGTGAGGGGCAGTCTGAGGCGCATGCTGCACTCCAACTCTTGCAAAGGATGACGAAGGCTTTCCCAACAGAGAAGCTGAAACCACTTACAACTGTATCTGACGTAAAGTCTCGACTGCGACGCATTCTACCAGCCAGTGCTGCATTTGTTCGGCGTATGAAACTTTTCTGGCGTTGTCTGGTGGAACAAGAAGTCAATGTGCCCGCAAACACCAAGACGATGCAAATCCCCACGTTAGATGATATCGCTCGCAGTTCAGACGGTACGTTTGATCAAATCTGGCAATGGTGCATGGATCGCATGCTCAGCAAGACACACCTGGGTAGCTCGAAGGTTGGTGACAAGTGTGAGCACACAGAAGGCTGCAGCGAGGCTTATGTTGCTAGCATGTTCATCTTACGCGAAGTGCCTACGCGACCACGACTAATCGACTTGCCTATCCAGTACGACGAACTGTACAGCGAGATGTCAGGGCGAAAGTGCACACGATGCGAAAAAGCGCCTTGTGATCCTGGCCTTTGTTTGATTTGCGGGGAATTCCTGTGCTGTGGAGACTCATGCTGCACTCGTGCGTTCATGCCACATGGACCACCTGTGGGTGAGTGTACGCGTCACGCTGCGGAGTGTGGAGGTGGTGTAGGCATTGTACTTTTGCTCGAGCAGTGTCGGATCGCGGTTGTTGGTGGCAGCATGTCAGCATACTTCCCTAGCATATACGTGGATATCCACGGCGAAGAAGACGTTGGTCTGCAACGGGGACGTCCACTTCGATTGGATATGGCTCGCTACCGTTATCTGGAGTCGCTGTGGCTTAATCACCGAATCTTTACTGAGGTATCGCGCCAACGCAACCAGCGAGACCCGCAGTACACAATCAACTTGTCGTACCTGTAGGAATATCAAACGAAGACGCAAGAAATAAAGCAACTCGGCTGTATGAATCAATGACTTCATTTGTAGAATCGAAGAGTTTGCCGAATCTAGGCTAGCTCTCCTACGCGCTGAGAAAAGTGAGATGTGCGGGCAAGTCAGCATCAGCATAGCGTTCCTCTTGGAAAAACATCCGCAATAGACGACAATTGCCTCCTATGCGCACCTCAGTTGTGGTCAAATGCTTAGTGCCGAAAGCTTGGCTGGTGAGGTCCTGTAAATCCATGCAGAGGTATCGCCAACCAGAGTGAGACCCAAAAACGAGTGGCAACTGGCATCTAGAGTTCTCAACGCGTGCTAGCGACCTGGTGTTAGTCACAGTGAACTGTCGGTACTTCTGGGTATCGTCCAATACCTCGATGTGGAATTCCAGAAAGAGGTCTATGTTTTTGATGAACATCACGAGGTAGCGGAAGATGTTGCGGACTGGAAATACGAGCTCAGCATCGTTACCGAGTATCTGCACCACGTCTTCCTTGACAGTCTCATCCTCGAGAACGCAAACATCGTTACCATTCATGAGGATTTGACAATCCTCTTGCGCTTGAAGAATTGCTGGGTGCTCTGCAAATGGCAGCACAACTGTATCAGACAGGAGACTTGGATGGGAGCTTGTGTTGCTGCCCAAACTGCTATTTTTCGTGTTCCAACATTTAGCTCTGTCTGCAGCCCGGACCGGTTCAGGTTTGAGTTCCCTCGACAAAACTTTGGGAACGATACACTCCACGTACACGTCCCCGGGCGAAAAAGAACCATCTCCGATGCGAACAAACGAGGGAGCACCAGACAGCGAAGATGATAGCGTCGGCGGCGTAGACAGTGAGCTCTCGGTCTTCATCTTCACTTGATCTTTGGCAGGTTTTAAATGAACCGACCCCTCCTCAAACGGTCACTTGCTACTCCCATTCTTGCCCGCCAATCCATCCGTTCACCATGGCGCAGCAACAGACATCTCCAGCGAATGCGTTCTTTCAAACACACAAAGATCTCTTTCAATACGAAAAGTACGTCGGTAATCAAGACCCTTTCGAGGGTGATCATACAGCAAAATCCTTCCTTAATCAGTATCGTGAAATTGGTCATGATCGTCAATGTGTGCCAGCACTTTCAGAGCATCATTTCGCGCTGCTCCATCCTCCTACACGTACGTATCCGACCGTTAACCTCGCAGTAGACATGATACCTGAGGTACAGCAACCGGGATTTGTCACTCTGCAATCGACAGCATCAATTCTTAAAATTCGCGAATTCCCGAGTCACCCAACGCAACTACCAACTAGAACCGTGGGGGTGATGCAAGAAGACACACAGCAACGACAATATCCTAGTCCCAGTCGTGTACCAGCATCAATAGCTAAAGTTGACACTTCTGGTCGATTCAACTTGCATCAACATCAGCGTTCACCCGTCCGATTATCTGTTGACCCGAAGCATAAAACCTTCAGCCTACCCAATCTAAACGATCTGCTGATTGATCGAGAAGCTCGTGCCGCTGCCACTGCTAATAAAACCTGGGATGAAGCACGCAAAATCGAGGTCCTTGTCGGAAACAAGTGTGTTGGACGAGTAAGAGCCGCCTCTCGGAATTTCCCACCGTCGATTCGCTCACGCCTTCATGCCTCTGCAAATGTGTCAGTACGACGAGAACGGCTATACAACTTGCTTCGTCGAGATTACGAGGAAATGAGCAAGTACTGCACATAGTAAACGACGCACCGACAAACGGCGACTTGAACACCTGACAGAGTTGAGGAGAGGTTGGTCATTGCATTGGAAAGAACGCATCATCTGTCAGCCCTTCGAAAATATTTACGTTGCTGTCACCATACAACGCTGTGTCAGGTGACATGCTCATGGACCCCACTCCTGTTGGCTGGGGAAGTTGACTTTGCTGCTGAAAAGGTTGCGGCGTGGGCTGGAACTGCTGTGTCGGCAAAGTTTGTGGCATCATATTCGGCGCTGACGATGATGGCATCCCTCCATATCCAAAATTGTTTGGCATCATCGATGCTCCTTGTACTCCAAAATTGCCTCCATTCATTGAACCCATCATTTGTTGTTGGTGCATGGGCATGTTTGGCATACCAGTCATGGGGAATCCCGCTGATCCGAAACTTGCATCGGGGCCAAACCCAAGTGGTGTCATGAACGGATCCACCGGATAGTTATTACTGCTACTATTGTTGTTGCCATTTCCACTGCTGGAATTGTTCGCTGCTGTTGATGACACGCCGTAATTGTTGCTGCCATACATATTTCCACCACCAGAGGACGCAAGGTTCATTGGCATTGGCATCGGCATAAACTGCTGTTGGGGGTTCATCATCCCACCACCCATCATGTAGTTTTGTTGATTCATAAAAGCAGCGGACGAGCTCTGAGGTCCACTCGTAGATGTCATGTACGCGTTTGGCGTGAATGTCTGCACTCTGGAGCTCATCGGGTATCCTTGAGTAGACGTCATAACACCAGATACAGGCATAGAAGTAGTTGACGCAAATCCAGACGACGTCTGCATGTGGTTCATCTGTCCTGTCGGGAAGAACATACTCGAGCTTGTCAACGCAAATCCAACTGTAGGCATTGGCGGATCCGGGAACATCGTAGGCGGCGTCGGTGCCACCATATTGGGCATCGCCATCGAACCCGAAGTTGACACCGCCGATGCAGGCACAGGTCCCATGGAAGCCGACGTGGTCATCGCCATTGGATTGCTGCTAGCCATCGTCGAAACATGCGGAGGTGCGAAAACCTGTTGAGGCACTGCAGGAGGTTGGTGTTGCTGAGTCTGTGCAACACCAGCACTCGGAGCTGCCATCGTCGGGTTTTGTGATGTCGCTGGTCGTCTTGCAGTAGTAACACTAAGCGATACTCGTTGTCCTCCACTTTTCTCGTCCTCCTGAGCTATTTGTTTGTCTGCCAGCGACGCCAGTACCTCCAGCCTCGCTCCAATCTGCTGGCGATACATGAGACATCTTCGTACCCACTCCTTGTGCTCTGCAGGATTTGTCTTGGCAGCTATACCAATGAATAAACGCGTCAATACAAATAAATTCCTTAATAACTAATAGCATTTCCATGCTAATTGTCGTACGCTGCTGTTTGTGGAGTGCATTCCAGCCTTTAAGTGCCGCCTCATTCTTCTCCAACATGGCTTGAATCTCCCTCTGCGAGACGGAGCGCCCTGGAGTCAGCAACGCCTACAATAAGTCAGAGATTATAGTTGTTAGAAGAATTATCCTTGTGGGACTTGGATATTTGGCAAATTCTCGGTTACCTGCGCCGCAGCGGCCGCTCGCTGTTGCAGCGGGTTGACGTGCTCCCTATCGGACACAAGAATCACATAGAGAGCGTGAGAGAGCGGGCGTTAGAGGCGGAGGAAGCGACTTACGGCGCCGAAGACGACGCCATAGTTGATGGTGGGCGAGACGGGAACGAAATACATTTGAAATTTAGCCAATTGGGTATTTTTATCTAATCAATAGCCAATGAAAATAGAAACCTAACCTTTTATTTCAAACTGAAGCAGATAACGACTCAATTATTGTATCTACGTGGCGGAACACTACCATGTCGAGCCTCCAACCTTCGTGTGTGTCTGCGCCTGGCAAAGTGCTGCTTGTGGGTGGCTATGTGGTGCTGGACGAGCAATATTCTGGGCTGGTTCTGTCGAGTACTGCGAGATTTTACTCCCAAGTAGAAGCCAAAGTGCGACTTTGAAAAAGAGTTGACACATGTGTCAGTTGATAGATCACTAAGTTCTACGTCAAATATTGCAGGTTTTCAGTCAAGAAAGCGCGGGATCTACTGCTTCAAGCGAATGGCGTCGGTTGTTTCCATTGGCGGTGGAAAGTAATCAATTCAAACAATTGATTGACGGTTGGATCGAGGAAAATGGCAATGGACGATTCCGTTTCCAACTCAGGTGGAGACATGCCCTTTTGGTGCATTAATGACAATTTATTGATGATTGAGTGATGGTAGGGACACTTCACAGCACAATACGTACATTCAAGAGACAGTGTTGTGTGCGGTGAACGGAGTTGCTGGATTGGAGGAGTTCAAGAGAAATGATACATTCCAACAGCTAGCAGAGACGAAGATGGGTGTGCATGTCACGCTACGTGGTGACAATGACTTTTACTCGCAAGTGCAGAGGGTACAGTGATTTTCATTGTGGAGATTTTTTGATGTGTTTTTGACGTCGTTTGGACGCGGACCATTTGTTAGTTGCAAGACACCAAGCTACAGCTTAGTCGCACCAATTTGAAGGCACTTGATGCATTTCTTCCTCCAACGATGGAAGGTCAGTTTACGAGTGTTGTTAGGTTGTTGGGATTTTTCTGACAGTTGTTGCGAAGAGCGTGGTGGCAAGCTGACTGCATTAAAGACCGGCATGGGAAGTTCCGCTGCTCTTGTGACGTCGCTTGTTGCAGCTCTCATGGGGTTCTTTGTGCCGACCATGAACTTTGATGTGCAGGAAAAGGATCTCGAATTGGTACACAATTTAGCTCAGTTGAGCCACTGCTACGTCCAACGCAAGGTACATGTTTCGGGTTTCCCAGAGTTACCGCAGTCGAGTAAGTGGTTGTTCCTTGTAATGATCTACAGATTGGAAGCGGTTTTGATGTCTCCGCAGCATGCTTCGGTTCTCAACGGTATACCCGTTTTCCTGCGTCAATTTTGAACACTTTCACGTCAGAAGAAGCAATGAAGCCTGAAGAGATTGCAAACTGTATTACGGACCGTACATTGTGGAATACTTCGAGTCGTGTGGTAATGCCAGCTACATATTATTCATGGGGTTTTGCTAACAAAAATGGTCTTTTTGGTAGAAATCCGTTCGGTTGCCTTCATCCTTCCACTTGCTAATGGGGGACGTGTCATCTGGCTCGGCGACTGTGTCCATGGTTCGGCAAGTGATGAAGTGGCAAAAGGAGCAGCCCCAGCAGGCAAAGAGTGTGATGGATGAAATTCACCGCCACAACTTGGAGATTGAGCGAGGCTTCGCTGAAATCTGCGAATTGGAAGCTAATCAAAACACTCCAGTAGATTGGAAAACGATGGCTACTCAGAGCTACAAGCAGGTATGCCCCGAACTGTCTGAATTTCACGTGATGATATTCACTGTTATCTGTGCAGTGGAGTACTACAGATGCGAAGATTGGGGCAACGCTTCTGAAGCTCAGTGAGGTCTTTTCTCGTTTCCGAGACCTCATGCGGTATGTTCATTAGTGTTGGCCAGTTGATGCAACCAACTTTAGGACTAACAGTATTGACAATCTGTTGACATTGAAGTGAAATGGGAAACTTAGCTGGAGTTCCTATTGAGCCAGTGGAGCAGACAGCTATCCTCGATGCTACGTTGGCGATTCCTGGCGTTCTTTTTGCTGGAGTCCCAGGGGGTACGTTCACAAGTTACATTGCCTTGCTCTAACGACTGTGCTAACTCGTGATGCTTTCAGCGGGTGGATATGATGCGATTTGTGTGGTTGTGATTCATGAACGTGTGCTTCAAGCAGTTGAGGACTTGTGGCTTCAATGGCCTATCACCCACCCCAACTCTGTGTACGTCCATCTCAAAGAGTATCATCCTGAATACTATCTTCTAATGGTGATGTGTGCTTTATTGGCAAACCAGCATTTGCCCGTTGTTGTGTGATGTCGACCGTGGTCTTACGGGTGCTTCGTCGAAGTCTGGGCTTCAACTCCATCCCGTTAAGTAGTCTGTGTCCATCATTAAAATGGCATAGAGTTAACGCTACCTTAGTGCACAGAGTACAGATCGTCACAAAGTGCCCGAAAGGGGAGGACGACGGATAAACAGTATCTTCAATTTACCATCAGGGGTCACGAATCAATTACGCAGAATATGTCCAAGCGAAAGATCCGTGATGAGGATGATGTTGAGGGAGACAGGATGGTGAAAGCAACTTATCTGCCACGTAATGATGAACAGGTTGATAGAACAGAGGCGCTGGAGAAGAAAAGTTTCGCAGTTCCTGGACTACGGTTCGCAACCGAGTCGTGGGAAGGAATGAAAACCAGCAATGAAGATCGTCACGTAGCCTCCATTGAGTTCTTCCCTGGCCCAGTGTTTGGCATTTTTGACGGTCATGGCGGAATTTTTTCGGCTGATTTCTTGTCTCGACACCTTGTGAAGAGTGTTGCGTCGGCGATACGACAAAATGTTGGAGGCAAAGCACTCGCTAATCTACACAATTCCCAACAACTTTCAAAGCAAGAGAAATCACGCAAAGATGCAATAGTTGAGCAAATAAAGTTCCTGCGCCAGCAACGTGCAGAGCTAGAGGCCATGAAGTCAGATTCCACTGTTCCAGATTCAGAAAACTCTGCTCACGAGATACAAACTCTGGTGGATCAACTTGTGGACGCTATTACAAAGATGGACAGTGAAGTTACGCAAATTGATACTGAGCAAGCAGTACGACGACAACAGCAGCGGAAGTGGTGTCATGAACAACATAACCATTTCTTGAAATCTTTCAAGGATGCGTTTGAACGAGTCGATTCCCAAATCTTACAGAAGAACCCGTCAGGGGATGGTTCTACCGCTCTCCTACTTTGGTTCTTGACCGATACGGCTAGCTTTGGAGGCGAAACGATTGTGCAAAGTGTGGAGGACAGCCAACAACCACCGGGTGAGTTAAGTTTCTACGCGATAAACGTTGGTGACTGTCGCGCAGTTTTGTGTCGTGGTGGCCGAAGTATGCCGCTCACAAGTGATCACAAACCCGATCGTCCGGATGAAAAGCAGCGGATCGAAAAAGCTGGTGGGTTTGTGGGCAATATTGCCGGTATCCCCCGTGTATACTCGGCGGCAGGAGCTGGGTTAGCTATGCAACGCGAAGCATCTACGTATCTGGCGGTGTCGCGAGCATTTGGGGACAGAGCTCTGAAAACTCCGACGCCACTTGTGTCGTGTGAGCCAGTGGTGAAGCGATTCACAGTCCAATCTGGAGATTTGTTCGTAGTGCTTGCTTGTGATGGTGTTTGGGACGTATTGAGTGATCAAGATGTGGTGGATATTGCCTTGCCATACTTCCACGACGCCAAAGCAGCAGCAGATGCTATCGTCAAAGCTGCTTACAAGAAAGGCAGCCTTGACAATCTGACAGCTACAGTCATCCAGTTCGGCTGGAAGTCCAATGCTCAGCTAGAACAGGCCCTTAAATGCACCAAATCTAGTATCCCCAAAGGCAGAAACAACGCTCCAGTAGAAACACAGGCAGATGATGGATCGGAAGAGGAGATTGACATGTTCAACCTGTGAGATTCACGTAGCATTCAATCCAGCTTGTGAATCCCCCACCTCAGAGAGGTGTTATCCTTGTTCGTACGAGGCGATCAGGTTTCGTTGTTGAAGAGTCTACAGGGATACATGGTAGTGTTTAGACCATTAAACTACCTAGACCTCAAACAACAGAAACAGAGGCACTTACCTCCGCAATTGATGTCATCGCGTCTGCATCGTAAACTCGGAAACGCACAGGTGGCAAAAGTTGACGATCTTTTCGCTTTTGTTTGCGCTGATCGAGTGCGAACAGTTGATCGACGAAAACCTCCGCTTCTGCAGCAACCAAACCACCAAACCCGTCATTGAAGTGCATGTAGTAAAAACTGTCATGCAGCTGCGTACCCACGTGTGGGATGGCAAAGCCTCCATTGACCACCATCGCATGCAGTTTGGTCACTGAATGTGGTGACGGAGCTACCCGAAGCACGCGGTAGTTGGTATCCAGGTGCCGGTGCAGGAAGCTTACAACATTCTCAAACTGCGAAAAGCATGGCGTCAGAGGACATCGGATCCGAGCATTGTCCACACATAAGCAACGCACATCTTGCTCGATATTTGCTCCACGCCGTCCACGTTCGCTTTCCAGTCGCGAAAGCCGGTACGTGGCGAACAGGATGGCCACGAGGATCACTAGATCAGCACCAGATTCAGCTCAGCACAAGCGTCATCCGAGATATTCACGTGATAAGACCTACCTAGTGCGTGCTTCCTCAACGAGTCCAACATGGCAGGGTCTGATAGGAATGCAAACGTCAGATCATAGCGATTACTGCTCCACCGTCGAGTCTACGAGAAGAACGACCTCTGTGCGTGGACGTAGCAGAAATGTCTGAGAATTCCAGGCGCGTGCCGCTTGGACTAAGCGCGTGGTTGCCACGCGCAAGAAACTTTCGATCTTTTGGATCAGTAGTGCCTCGATGCTTGTGACTGCATTGACGATGACTCTGTGTGCAGGAATCTGGGCTAAAGTGCGTCGGGCGTGTTGATTCAACACGCTGAAGACTGTTTGAGCTGTGCAGATGATCCACCGACTTATTACAAGCTGAACTCCATCAGCGTAAGGTAGATAAGTGATGTATATATTATCATAAGAGGTAGTAGCTACAAGAACGAGGGGCTTCGGCCGAGGCTTACGCCTTTTCTTCAAAGTGCTCGCCATTCTTGACTGGTTTCGGGCCTACGAACGCGCATGGCTTGAGTGCGTGTCGGTCCATGAGCATCTGGGCGACGTTAGCGGGTTCTGTCGATGGCGAGTCCGACTGTGGAGCCTGCTGAGCTCGCTGCACCTGCAAGGCCCAGTCGGCCGAGTCGAAGCGCTGCAGTCGCAGACACCGAAGTTCTTGCCGGTTCTCAGTTCCAGGCTCCGGTTCTTGCTCTAGATCTGTGCCGTCCGTCGGTGCGCACTTGCCGCACGTGCATCCGGCACATGGACCCGAGGCACGTTGCGCCATCTCGTAGTCGGCCGAATCGAAGCGCTGGCGGTTGTCGCGATGACGTCGGATGATGGTGGAGGCCACGGCGTGTGGGCAGTCGCCAGTGGGCTGGTGCTGGTGCTCGGTCGATGACGGCGCGACCTTTTCGGTGGCGTTGGCCATGACTAAGGAGAAGCTGTCGAGTGCGGAGGACTGAACCAAAGGATGAATGACCAACTGGACGGCGTGCGCCACGGTACTGTAAAAGGTCGCAAGAGGAGGCAGTGCACAACCAGTCGTGCCGTCGAAGGGATCAATCACGAAGGAGCAGATCGATTTTTCTCACGCCCAAACCAGCTTCGAGGTCTCGACTCACGGCTCGAGGATTTGAGGCCTTAGATGCAAAACGCCAAGGCAGCATGCCATGATTTTTGGTGAAACCGCGGGGTGTGTCCATGATCTTCAATGATTGGCGGCCAAGACGCGAGGACGTGGTAATACGTTGTGCGGTTACAGCGCACCTTCGCCGAAAACGGCGAGAACGCCTCGACACATTGCAGACATCGAGACCTTGATGGCTCTGCACCTGCGTCCGCAAGTGCGTGCGCTCATTTGTCCTCATACGACAGCACTTGGTCAAAGACCGCGGTATGACGAAGTTGCAGTCGTGCTAACAAGTCGGTGAGGAAACTGTCAAGTGAAGGTAGGTATCGTCAATTAGACTCGATGGGGTCCATGAGGACACATCATTTCAATGGAGTACCTAGCGACGCCTCATCTGCTGCGTCGGAGGCTTACAGCTTGTCCACGTACGCGCCGTCCTCCGTGGACACCTTGACCTTGTTGCCGATTTCGATGAAGAGCGGCACCTTGACCACGGCACCGTTTTCTAGTGTCGCCTCTTTGATGCTGAGTGCCGTATCCGCCACACCCTTAGGGGTCGTTTTCTGGTGACAAACGGCATTAGAACGGCAATCTCCAGAGAAATGCACACCAACTGCTGCACTCACCGTCACTTCGAGAGTCACGTACTCAGGCATGTTAGCCCACAGCACGTCGCCCTCGATGATCTGCAGTGATAGCGTCATGCCCTCTTGCAAGAAGTCCAGTTGTCGACCTGAGAACAGGTCGCGCTCAATCTCCATCTGCCATCAGCTATGGATTAATATCTGATCATCGGATTCAATATCAGATCGCATGTCATACCTGCTCAAACGTCCCATTGTGCATGATGACTAGGTGATCCCCATTGTAGTAGAGGAACTGGAACGGCTCGTCCGGACCCAGTGACGCCTTGTTCACGGTCTCCGCAGCACGGAAGCGGCGGTTCATCTTGGCTCCAGTCTTGATCTCCTTGAGCTCCGCCTGCAGCGAATGACACATTTCGGTAAGACATATCTCACGCTATTCTGCATGGAGTTTAGCGCAAAGCTGTGTATAAACGCACCTGGACGTACGCACCACCCTTGCCAGGTTTCACGTGCTGGTTCTTGCCCACACGGTAGATTTTACCGTCAATTTCGAGTGCCATGCCAGCACGAACCTGGTTGCCTGTTCAATTGAGCGTATCATTGTAAATTTTAAGCGTTATATTACAACACTGGTGTGATTAAGCGACACAGCAAGTACTTGACGAACTCATACCATTAATCGTGGCAAAACGCACGCCGTAGCCGCGTGCAGGGGCTGTCGCCCGCGCGATGTGCGTGATAGCTCGCCGCAGCATCATAGACACCAAAAAGTGTGGATTTTAGCACCGCTCGTTAAATCCTGTGCGTTCATTGGTTAAAATACATCTAATCATTCGGATAAACCATGTGGATGTTATCCGGCTAATAGTGGATATTATTCACCATTCTTCAATATCGAGCATGTTCCTGTGGCGCCGTCGTCCCGATGACACGATTCAGAAGACCATTGGGGCCGCTGTAGCAGCGGATAAAGCGGGGAAATACCAAGAAGCAGTGGAGCTCTATGCATCGGGCATCGAGAAGATGATGGCGCAGCTGGCACGTACGTTGAAGCGGAAAATATCCGGTCAGAAGACTTGTATTGAGTTATTTGCATGCTTAATTGTACAGAGCTGTCGACGGAAGAGGACAAAACGCAGTTGCGACAGAAGATCAATGGGTATATGCTGCGGGCCGAGTACCTTAAGGAGTGGACGGCGGATCAGGCGCGCAAGCAGACGCAGGTCCTAGAGAAGATGAGGAAATGTTTGTGGGTTAAGTGTGTTGGACTGAAGTTTTATTTTATGTTTATGTTGAGTAGAGTGCAGCTGTGTTGAGTACACAGGAGAAGACTACGCGCACTGCTAGTGGTCGACAGGTTGAGAAACTGTTGGTGGAATTGAAGACTTTGACCACAAGTTAACGATAGTGGATGGGTTTAGCAACAGAGAGCAGGATACTCGAAGCAGCATGCTGAACATGCACACACTATTCTGGATGAGGTGTTGGACCACTCACCAGGAGTGCATTGGAAGGATATTGCAGGCTTGAACGTTGCCAAGCAAATTCTGCAGGTTGATCAATTAAACGATTGGATGAATGGGTTTTCTGTGAGACTAACTGATTGTGCATGTAGGAAGCTGTCATCTTGCCTACACTGCGCCCGGACTTGTTTACAGGTTTGCGGGCTCCACCTCGTGGAGTACTACTGTTTGGACCACCCGGCACAGGTGATGGGATGTGGTTACTAGCTCTACGAGCGTTGCATGCTAATGTTTTTCGTATTTATCGATTTGGACCAGGAAAAACGTTGTTAGCAAAAGCTGTAGCTACGGAGGCGAACGCAACTTTCTTCAAGTACGTTCGTGAATAAGATGATGCTCTGGATTGCCTTATCTATATCATGCCATACTTACGTTTTTTGCTGCAGCATATCTGCATCATCCTTGACGTCCAAATGGGTAGGCGAAGGCGAGAAACTGGTTCGAGCGCTCTTCGAGATGGCCCGGGAGCTTCAACCATCTGTGGTTTTCATGGATGAGATCGATGCTCTGTTGTCGACAAGGTCAGCATCAGAGAATGATGCAAGCCGAAGAATAAAGAATCAGGTACGATTCGAAGCATACTGCCTATCGGTTATAACACAGCAAGTGAGCGTATTAAATGATGATGAATTGCAGTTTTTCACTGAGCTCGATGGAGCAGCATCATCACAAGAGGATCGAATCCTTGTCATGGGGGCTACTAACCTTCCTCGGGAGCTCGATGAGGCCATCGTACGCCGCCTGGAGAAGCGCATTTACGGTACGTCTCTTCTAATCGACAATTTGGCATACGAAGCGCCTAATTTGTATGGCCCTTCTTTCGTTATTGGCAGTACCCCTCCCGGATGCTTCTTCTCGCGAAGGACTTATCATGCATTTAATCGGCACGCAGAAATTTTCTTTGTCATCGAGGGATATCAAGCATGTCGTGAAAGCAACGGATGACTACTCAGGCAGTGATATCAAGGCTGTATGCAAGGACGCTGCTCTAGGTCCAATTCGCGAGCTGGGAGCAAAAGTAGCTAATGTAAAGGCTGAAGACGTGCGAGGGATCAACGCATCCGACTTCCAGGTGGCGCTCACGCGGGTTCGACCAAGCGTATCCTCGACTACGATAGAAGCGCTGGTTGCATGGAATCAACAGTATGGAGTGTCTGCAGTATGACGAGCGCATTCGTGGGCTATATTTCAAGGGTGTATTACGCCTTGCGCTCGTAAATCATCAAATACGACTCGGACACGCCGATGAGCTGTGGCATCGTTTCCTGGACGTGGAGATCTTGAATTTCATACCATTGCTCGGTCGCCTACGATAGACAAATGCATGGACACATCAATTCATAAGTTTGAGTTTGTCGATCCTGTGCACACATGTTCTCAAGCAACGTACTCTATTCTGGACGTGAACACGGTAGCTGCCTTCCGTCAATGGATTCGTTTGAAGTGCTGCCTCTTGGCCAGTAGTCACTGGGCTGTCGTGGCAGATATTGGCAATCAAGTTGTATCTGGTGACATGCATCACATAATCTAAATACGTGGAAACTAATACGAGGTATATCACGGTACGTACTTGGTTGACGGTAGCGTAACACGCAAAATCTTTTCAACTAAATCGGCCTTCTCAACGCAGTCCTGGTATCACAACACGCACATTTGGGATGTCATGTAAGTGTCTTATTTTGTCAGCCTAAGGATGCAGCAATCGTACCTCGGTCGATTGTTTGTGTTCGCGTAGAAGTTCGCGCAGCTCGGAGATTGACTTCTTGTGTAGCACTTCCTCCGATGGGAGGTTCTGGTCCAGCTTCAAATAATCGCGCAACTCCAAATTCTTGACGGGGAAGTTTACAATCGTAGGGTTCTTCTCGATAAAGAAGTTGTTTCGCGTAAATCGCTTCACATGGAAAATCAGGTATGCAGGCAGCGCGTCAATCCTGTACGTTTTCTTTAGTCGTTGAGAGCCTTGGAGCACGTGAGTGACATGGGAGCCGTTGTACTTCTCCAACACCGTGAATAGTGGAATCTACTCCAAACATCGATCACAACCATCAGCTACCAAATCCCAGCAACAAAAGACAATGCTCTGAGACGCACCTGTGGAATGATATTCCCACCTTGAGAATCTTTGAATAGAGGTGTCGACGGTAAGTCCAGCGCCATCATTCTACAAATGCAACAACGCGATCAATGCCAAGCGTGGATAGACAATAAGCTAGCGACTTACAAGAACGGTGACACCGAAGTAGAGACTGCCGATTCGCGTTCTGCAGGGTCCACCGACGCAGCTTTTGTTTCATTATCAGTCGTCACCTCTACGAAACCCTGAAAACATTTGTGGATGATACTGCTCCCAGGTTTATGCGAACCTCCCAGTCCCTACCACAACAAAATCGTTAGTTCCAGCATCTATCACAAACATTGTCCCTCGTTTTTCGTACCCTGTGCAGCTCATTCAGCAACCATGCGAGTAACTCCACACTCTCATTCTGCGTTCCAACGTGGAACCGCTTCTTGCTGCTCACCGAGATCTCCTGCACCAATTCATGCGGACTAATCTGTACTCATCACACATCAAACACAATCAGCATTTTACCACACTACTTCAGAACTATACTACACACCGTGTTCTTAAAGTTATGCGGGCTCCACATCTTGCGCAATAGTTCCCCAAAGCGCAGTACGAGTTTGGACTTGACTTTACCCATATTGTTACCCAAGAAGAAGTCCCGCAGTGGCGGTACATGGGCCAGCGCCTGCACCACCACATTAATGTAGTCCGTGTGCTTCAAATTGTTAAGACCAATGAATCCAGGCAAGTACGATACTCCAAAAGCGTCCTGTGCCAAGATGCGGTTCTGGTCCAGCTTAACGATCTGCGCAGCCTCGAACGACGGACGCAGTGCTTCCTGCACAGGCTTGAGCGTATTGTCCACCACCTCGTAATTGTCCGGCAGGCAGTAAATGCGGTCCGTCTGCAGGTTAATGAACACGTGGTGGCTGCTCTGTACCGAGTGCGTGAAGGCATGAGTGTTGCGACCGCGGCCTTTGAAATATTTGCCGCATACTAAACACGCGTAGACGTTCTGGTCGGACAGACTGATAGAGCACACTTTCTCGAAGTCAAAGTCTAGCAGTTGGTGGTTGATCGTGTCCAAGTACGGACATTTGCGGCGCTTGGAGGCGGCGCCATCGTCCGTGTCAGCCTTGCGCTTGGTGGCGGGCATCCTAATTGCCATTGAGACGCTTTGAGTGGTGTTGTCCAGGATTTCAAGTCCCATTTGTGGGATTGGATGAAAAGCGTGATGGATAACTACCCAACTTTCTTCCAATCAGTGCGCAGTAAGTGCGTAAGTGCCATCTATTCGGATCACATACAAAACCCAAGTCAAATTGATCTTCCCATCGTCTCGACAAGCATTGCGCTCAGATGGACTCCGCACTACTTGGAAGTCTCCACACGACGCTATACGTGTTCTATTTACCTAGATGTGCCTCGAGTATCTATCGTTACCGCTGCTTACAGTCTGCAGCACGTGGCAGACGCTTTATCCATCATCTCGAGAAGGTGTCCATACTGGGACACTGTGCACAATGTGGATGATTTGTTCAAGCGACGTCATTGGTCGAGAAGGAGGGGGGGGTCGCATTTAAGCGAATCCCCGCTCTGCGCGGTTTTGCGGCGCTGCTTGGACGCTCACTCCTCAATCCTCCAAGCAGAAAGGAAGCGCAGACCCCTTCGAGATGATGATGCTCCGCCGCTCTACCGCCGCGCTGGCCCGCAATGCCACGCCCGCCACACGCGCCTTCAGCGCCGCCGCGAACGCCTCGGGCGAGGCCAAGTTCGAGTTCTCCACTCCCTTCGAGCTGCACCGTACGTCAGCTACCACAGGATCCTCACAATTGATATCTGACACAGAGTGATGGTCATGTCGTTTCCGTAATTGCAGGTCTTGACCAGGGCCCGGCTGAGTTCGCTGTGACCAACCGCGAGGAAATGCTCGGCTACTATGAGCTCATGTATACTATGCGCCGTATGGAGATCACCAACGACAACGAGTACAAGGCCCGCAATATCCGCGGTTTCTGCCACTTGTATGATGGCCAGGAGGCTGTGGCCACCGGTGTGGAGGCTGCTCTGGATCGCAAGGATTCGTGGATTACGTCGTACCGTAACCACTGCATCATGCTCGCCCGTGGTGCCACAGTCAAGGACGTCTTGGCTGAGCTCTTCGGCATGAAGGACGGCGCTACTGGCGGTAAGGGTGGATCCATGCACTTTTACAAGAAGGAAGCCAACTTCTACGGCGGTCAGGGTATCGTCGGTGCTCAGGTGCCTGTGGGCGCTGGTCTGGCCTTTGCCAGCAAGTACAACCACAACGGCGAGGGCCTTATGCCGTGCGCCATCACCATGTTCGGTGACGGTGCTTCCAACCAGGGCCAGGTGTTCGAGGCTGCCAACATGGCTGCTCTGTGGAAGCTGCCCGTCATCTTCTGCATTGAGAACAACCACTACGGCATGGGCACCTCCATCCAACGTTCGTCCAACAACACGGACTACTACACCATGGGTAACAAGATCCCCGGTATCAAGTGCGACGGTAACGACGTTCTCGCTGTGCGTGAATGCACCAAGTTCCTGAAGCAGTGGTGTGGTGAGGGCAACGGTCCTATCTTCGTGGAGATGAACACGTACCGCTACCACGGTCACTCCATGTCTGACCCTGGTGTGACGTACCGTAACCGTGACGAGATCTCGCAGATGCGTGCCACGCGTGACCCCATTGAGCTCGTGAAGAAGCGCATGATCGAGACCGAACTTGCTACGGCTGACGAGATTAAGGAGCTTGAGAAGAAGGTGCGCGCTGAAGTTGTCAAGGCCACCAAGGAGGCGAAGGCCTCGGGCAAGCCCAACGCGTCTACGGCTTTCACGGACGTGTACACGGACGGCAAGGGAAACAATGAGTACCCGCCGTTCATCCGTTTCCCTGACTACGCTAAGAGCATGTACAACGGCAAGCCCCAGCAGTAAACTCAGCACAGGAAGGAGTGTACAAAACGGCGAGAGGATCATCACCCCACTTTAGGACTAAAGCGCCTCGTCAAGCGGTAGAAGCTGCGCTACGCCGTTTTGTATTTCCTCCTTATTTGGCTTGCTGCCAGTGTTAGGTGCGCTGTGCAGTGCATTAGAACCAGGCTGGCAGCGAAGCTTAGCTCTAGGAACAGTCTCGTAAGCTTTGCTACAGCATTAATCCGGCTGAATATGTAAACGCCCCAAACAACCACGTTTGTCTTGCTGCCGAAAAGCCTTCGCCGACTGACACCAACTTGGCATCACTGATCCTGCATCGTCTTTCTACATTAGTCTGTGAAAGCTGCATAGGTTGCCTGCTGTCCTGCTGTGTTGGGTGTGGCGTCGAAAGCTTGACCAGTATCACAATGCTGCAAATCCGACTGGGAGCCAAACAGCGCGCAGCAAACGCACGCATTGACACCAAGCAGCAGAAACGGATTGAAGATGGGCATCTTCATCAACTGACATGGTGAACTTGAGCATGTCTTTATGAGGAGCTCCACGTTGACCTCGACCTATTCGTTGCTGCGGTTGCTAACCAATCAAGCGTCGAAGTACGAATGAAGGATTAAAGCTGCTCAATCTCCATGTTGAAGCCTACTACGATACTTATAATGCAAGTTCACTCCGTCGTGGCTTGTTCGTTCCCCGCTCCACGTGCGTGTACATGCTTCTCTTCCACATATGGACTCACATCTGCACTACTGACGGCCGCGCATAATTTTTCTACACTACTTGACTACTAACTAGTTCACGGTCGGTCGCTTCGTGTGCGTCTGGTACTTGTTTTCATAATTCTTCCAACACATTGGAGCGGACAGCGATTTAGGTGGAGTACAATACAGCTCCAGCACCAGGTGCCGCTTCGAAATCGCTGCCGTGTCGGCGGTGACGGGGTCGACGACGCACCATTGGACTATTGTTGGTTTTGCTGCTGTTGCCTCCGTTTCGAAGCATTGGTGCCATAATTTCGTGCTCTTGTTGCAGTGCCACAACGCGAAAATGCGAGAGCTTTCGAGCTTGTTGGGCCAAGCTGTTCGCGTAGTTCGCAGCGACGATAATGTTGTTAGCGCGAGCAATCGCCTCGTTAAACTCGAACTTTTCGTCGTCTACGGCAGATAAATGAGCATCTTGGTTGCTCTCGTGATTGATATGGATGCGTGAGCGGGCAGTGCGAAGACTGTGGGGTGAGATGCGTTCATGCATAGGTGACGGCCTTGTGATTGAGTACGTTGGTGACATGGACGAAGATGACGCAGTAGACTCGTCGTCCGTATTATCGTCCGAGCCGTCTTCAGGTTGTCGTTCAGCGTTGCCCATACGCATTTGATGCAGACGGAAGGCCTCGATCGAGATGGCCAAGTCTGCTGGGCTCCCACGGCGCTTAGCAGCAAACAGAGCCTTGTTACGCATCACGAGACCATCGCTGAAGGAACGACTCGGGAAGCTGGTTTTGGGCACACCGATAATAGAGCCTGTAGTGGCAGCGAGACCATCCTCCGAACCAGATGAGAATGTCTTGTACTCAATTAGACGGGAACGCACAGGGTCAAGAAGGTTATCGTACGATCTTCGCTTCGGTGGTTCTTGCTTTACGTCGCCTCTCGGAACTGAAAAACTCTGGGCACGACCCAGCGGCTTTCGCTCGTTCGTGTCTGTAAAGAATTGGTTCGTGCTCGTAGAGCTGAACGGAGTGCTTGGTGGTTCAACACCGCTGGCTGTGCTTCGTGAGGATCGACGAGCTTCAATAACGCACGCTGTGCAGACACGAAGCTGACGCTCACCGATTTCAGGTACCTGTGCACTACGTACCGAGCTGCATGAACTGCAACACACTTCTCCACACTTGAGGCAGTTGTAGCGACGGCGGCGCACGCAGAATTTCTTGGAGCAAATGCGGCAATGATCTTGCTCACTCATGGGAATCACTTGTTGAGGAAGCACAATCTCTTCACGACCAACACGGAAGTTCTCTGTGTACTTGAGAATGCCGTTGATGCACTTCTCCACGTGTGACTGGATGGCCGAGTTGGCGACCCACGCAGGGAGGTCGCCGTTCTTGTCAAAGTTGCATGTGTAAGTCATGCGTAGTTCACCTGATCGCTTCGTTGAGTGATACATGAAACCTATGAGCGGCACGAGGTCGCGCGTGTACTTTGGTGATTCGGCGTACTTGGAAAACCCAGCAGGGGTGTCCACGGATTCCATGACACGGAAAGCGGTCATCTGTCCCTGTGCGTCCTCAATCATGTCGACATACTCGAGCATGAGGAGATCGCGATCCTTGGCGAACGGTCCTGAGCTCTTGAAGGCGGCCCACTTGAGAGCGACGTAGCGGTGCGGGTTAGCTGGAGTCGGATCCACAATATTCTGCACTACTGCACCATCAAGGAAATCCGACGACAACATGGCCATCATCCGCTTGAACGACGCCGTTGTCGGTGTGATGAGAGACGCCGCGACGTCTTCGATATTGCAGGCAAACTTGCACACGGCGTGGACGTTGCAAGGCACGTTAGTTCCTGCGTTGGTAGCATCAGCCCGGAAGAGCGAAATGCCGTGCTTTTCGTGCACCAGAGTCCACGGAATTCCACCGAGCAGATCCGTGGCTTCCAGGAGACTCTCGGTCATGCGCTTGGCCACGGTTGTGAGGCGTTCGCGCTCCTTGACGCACATCTCGGTCGTTTCTTCAGTGGGATCGTTCTCGCTGTCATCGTTGACTTCGGATGCGTTCGAGGAGCCGAAGCTGGAAAGAGAGCGAGGAGTCAATGGGGTCCCGGCCAGAGGCGACCCGGTGCACGAGCTGGAGTCTGCCATAGTGAATGTGTGTGTATTAGATCGAGCACTGCCTAAGCGTCTAGGAGCTAGCTAGGCACGGATCTCTGAGGCGTTCGCGAGGAGGCTCAAAAGCGAAACTGAGCGCCTCCGCTTCTCGTCGCACGTAACAGGCCTCGAATTAGTTCGAACGGCCGCTTCTATTTTGTCGCTGACGTGCCCGTAGATGGTCGGAAGTGGCTGGAGATCAACGCGCTGGGCGTCGACGACGGCATTTGCGTGCGTTTGAGCCAGAACTCTCGGCCGCGACAGTCTATGGCGACGACGGCCATGAGCTGATTTCGAGCTGGACGCAGGTCACCTCAATCGACCGCCGCCGTCGAGCGACGAGCTCCAGGTCAGTGCAAGAGGCAGCAAACCTTCACCCCAACGTTCCGCCGCCTTGGATAACGACCCGTACTTTCGAAGGATAGGTCAGGTGGCGTAACTGCATCGAGGTGGACGTTTGACGCATGAGAATGGCAGTGCGCGCCTATGCAGCCCATAGTCGAGCTCTGCCCTTGACGAATGCAGCGCTTGGAGCCAAGCTTGACGATCGTTTCGCGGCCGTCGTTCACAAGAAATGCAGGAGAACTCACCAGCGGAAACGAGGAAGACGTTCGGCAGAATCGCCGCTTCGGAGCGACGCGCCCAAGCATCTGACTGCGTGTGTTCAGCCGGGAGGCAAGAGACACTGACTCAAGCTGAAGGTACTGCCTCGCAAATGCGACCTGCTTGGCTGGACAGATTGGTCTTCGGAGCTGTTCCAGCCCGTTTTCAGCAGTAGCGATAGACACGGCCGATGGTTCGCTCATGACCAGGACTGTGGTCTTGCGGATAGTAGACCCTGCGCCAAAGATGGCAGCCTAGCAACAGAGCATCTTCACACGCACTCTATTGACTCAATCACATCGTTTCCATGCTTTCGTTGATTATTTGACTGAAGATCCTCCGACCTTTGAGGCGTCAACTTCAGTGACTCGCTGAGCGACACATACGCAGACTAATGCTGGGCCAGACTGGCTATGAGAGGCTGCTGCGAAGAATGCTCCTGTGCCTTTTGCTGTCGGTGGTGCTGGCGTGCTGCACCGCAATGGCCCAAGTCCTTTCTCGATCAGGCTGCATGTGCCAACCCACGCGATTAACAGACACCAGCACACCAGTAACTTGCTATCAGACGAATGCCAGTTCCTCCTTCGGGTGTGCAGTGGACCCCTCTGATTCCTGTGCTGACGGTCTTCAGGACCGAACTTGGGATCTCTGTAATGGTGTGTCAACTGTCTACATTCCTAGCATGCGCTCGATCTAACAAACTTTTCTGTAGTTGTGGACTTGTACCTCGTTACAGATCGCAGTTCGTCAACTGCATCGTCCGACTCCCTTGTTGTGAGTTTGTATGGAGATGATCAAGTTGTGCTGAAGACGGTCGAATTCTCGAGTGAAAGTCTCAAGAAAAAGGTTTCAAAGATCACCCTTCCGTTGGATAATGAAGCTGTGGTGAAATCTATCAAGGTAAAGTGCTTGAGGCTTCCGGATATGTCGATATGCCAGTGTACTAACATTGTGATGAAGATTGAAGCTGCAGCTAGGATATCGCTGCGGATTTTCGAAGTCCAGACAGCGGTGAATGACTTTCTACCTACGATATTTTCTCCCCCGACTCCAGGACCAATTACGTTTGTGCGCAACGAAGACACAACGAGCACGGGTATCGTAGCGCTGTGGTTTGTTCCGGTGACGGAATTTCTGAATGGTCAGTAATTTGCTGGTAGTATATGATCGATTTTGACTGACGTGAAGATGTTCTTACAGGTGCTGCACTAAGTCAATGTTTGTATGATTCTGTGGGGCGTTGTGGATACCATGCTGATCTGCAAACGAGCTCTGATCTACTTTTCTTGGCGGAGGACGGCAGTGAACCAATTGTAGCAGCTAAGTCGCCCACCACACCAGCATTTCGACGTCTGTCGGAGGTGAAACGACCATCGAGATTCGTGCCACGCTCTCTTTCATCATTTCCTAATGTCGTTGGTCGTGCTCACCTTCAGCAAACTACAGCATCAGATTTTCCTTTAGGTGTTATATTACTAAGTGCTCACGTGTTGTTAGTTCCATCCAACAAATTCATTGAGGTTCGACTACAGGATGTTATGGAAGATATCAAGCAAGCAAAAGGGGAAAATGAAAGGTTTGACCTCGTGTCGGTAGCAACAAGGTGGAACGCTTCGAGAGAATTTGAATACGCACGAATTGGTAGTGCCTCATCGAAGGAACAAGTGGGAAATGGGATGATACTGACGAGTTGGAGAGTTCGGCGCCGTGATGCGTCGCTGAAGGTCTTTATTCTGCCAGATTTTGTTGGTGAAAGCGAATTTCTAATCACAGTTGGCGTCACAACGGAAGGAAAAATGATTCAGTACTCCAAGAAATTTTTCGTGGCCGTCGAGAATGAATCTACGGATTTCATTATCGATATTAATTCGCAGCCAGAAATTCAAGTAGCGCGCTCAGGTACCAACGACACGGGAGCTGGACATGGAATTACCGCGAATGGAACCCGCCGACTCGACGATTTATCAAATTCTAACGCTGACGTGGTGGAATTTTCCCCCTTGGTTGTCGACCTTCAAGTAAATGACCCACTTCGTCTTTTGGCAACTGATTATCTTCCTACCGCCACACAAACGAGCTCTGTATATTGTGAGACGAGATTCGTGGTTTTCTCGCTGGTAAACGTCATTAACACCTTGGAAGCTTCATCAATAGGCGTCCAATACGCCGGCACTCACAACCCAGCACTGCAACATCTATGCGATGAGCCTTTGTTGGTCACGTTACTACCAAATGTAAATAGTGTTCAGGTCCAGATAAGCGTTGTGAGTATGGATGCCGATGATAATGTGTTAGCTGCATCTAGCATTCCACTCACTTGGAGCGTGCTTCCTCGTGTCGATGTATCGATCCCAAGCCAAATTCTTCTTGGCGCTCATAACGTACTGGCGGGTGAAATTTTGGAACTGATACTAAACTACTCAAACGCCTTGACTGATGTCAGTGTGGAAATCCAAGTCAAGAACTGTTCTTCATTTAATATCATAACTGTGGGTTCTTCCCGTTCGATGAGTCAGGAATGCACGTTTCTACTGAAAGACAGCAGCTCAAGCGAATCCGTTCCTTTCAGTGGGATTACCATAGCTGAACGTGATGGTCAAGCTACTCCGCTTGCTATTGAAGTGAAATTATCTCGTTACGCACAAGGGGTTGGTGATACTACTTGGACAATCAGTTCATCCATTCTGATTTCTTATAATCTCAAATTTTGCGAGTTAAGGGAGGCTAATGGTGGTCCTCTTATTTTGCGTAAGGATGAGAAGAGTGATGTTAATCTCACATCGCTTGCACAAACGATTCTTGGTTCAAGTCCCCACGATGCACACAGTATTTCTTTTGTTGTGGATAATACATTGCTGCTTAATGTGGGCATCATCTCGATCGACAATGATCCTGTACCATGGGAGTCCTATAATTCCACGACTTCAGTTTTTATCTTGAACGCAGGTAGCACAGACCGATATTCGTTCATCCCTTCTAAATTTGAGTCTTTTCTCGTTGATGTGATTTTGGACTGGAAATACTCAGCAAACGTGGACTCTGGATGCTCGTTTGTGCAGAATTTCGTGATATCAGTGCTTCCTTCATTTTCCCAGCCTGTATTCGCTATTCCTTACTCTTTCAGTCGAACTGTTCTTCAAGGGTCAACAGCTCAAATAACCATTCCCTTGATGGCAACTACGATTCCGGATATTGAATACATTACCCTCGCGGTAACGGTGAATACGACAAACGATGTCATTATCATCAAACGTGATGGTATTGAATGTGCTGCTTCAGAGGACCAACGCTACTATTTACTCGTCCAACACGACGACGATATGGATATTGAGAGAAGCGTGATAATTTCTGTTACCCCAGACAGTAATTTCGCGGGAACACTACATTTTGCCATTGACGTCTCAGCAATTAGCATACTGGACAGTATAGTTCCTTTTGAAGAATTAGGTGTCGAATTATCGACGATTCGTGAAGTGGATGTCGAATGGATCCCGATCGCTAACTCATTGATCGAACCAGATGCTGGAGGCAAGACTGTTTACAGAAGTCTACCGACAAAACTACTAGGAAACTCCGCTCTATCGTTCAGGTATCGTATGTCTTCAGGTGCGTCGCTTAATTGTTTACTTCTGCTTTCAGAAATTTGTTGAGGAATTTCTTCATTTGGACAGACTTCTCGAGTATCAGTACAGACGTTGTGTTGAATTCAACGGAAACTCGACAGGTGTGGTCTAGTGATTCTGCTGTCAATTCTCAAACCGCGTGGAACTATGTTGAGACGTTGATTGATCTCCCATATGCCTCAACCGCTGAAATCATCTTTCGTGGTGTGGTGTCAGTGGAAGACGCACTATACCTAAAAACGATCTCGCTTCAAGACTTCATACAGGAGAGTATAGTTGGTGAGATTGAATTTATTCGTGCTACTGGTGGAATGATTTACATCGAGCTCAACACTGCCAAATCCATCCAAGCTCCCGTTCTACTTCGCGCATATATAAAACGATCAGAAAGTGCTGACAGACCAGCTCTCGGTTTCACAGGTACCATCTTCATTTCATTACACGCACATACCCTTTAACGCATTTGTCCTTTGTTGGTACGCTAATTACAGGTAACGATCTTCAGTATATTGGTTGTGAGGGTATCACACCAATGTATCCATGCACAGATAGTTCAGGAATATTGTTTCAGAGTCCGAGCCAGTGTAGAACGCTGTGTTCTGCTGTCGAGACTCAACTCCAATTCACTTCCGAATCAATTGTGCGAAGTGCTCAAATGATTTCTCTTCCGATTCAAGATGCGTGCACAATCGAACTCTGGGTCTATTTGGAAACGTTGAGTCCGAGTTCCATCGACCAACAACTTTTACTACTTTATGGTACTGTTGAAGGAAGCTTCAGCATTGCGCTTAATAGTGATTTGGTGATATCACGCTGTCAAAACCAGCTTCGAGTTCCACATGGACTTCCTATTCACATGTGGACACACCTAGCAGTTGTATTTAGTGCCAACAACAATGTGACAATTTTGATGAATGGAGTAAAAATGGCGGAAGGTCTTCTCAGCAAGAACAACTGCGATGTGCCCACATACGCATACCTTCAACTTGGTCGAGGTACGAGTGTAGCTACTTACGTGTTGATGTTGTACTGTTGGTTTCGTTTGATCACAATTGTGCATGTACAGACACTATGAACATTCGACCGGATACATCTGTGTTGCAAGGCGCAATGGATGAGGTATCGTGCTTGACGTAGGAATATTTTGTAATGTGTTCTCAGCTCACTCATTGCTTTAGGTTCGCATTTGGAAAGTGGCTCGTGACTCTACAGATATATATGCATCGTTCCTGCAGAATATCGCCCATTCCGATTTGATTCTTGTTCTTCCTTTCAATTCTGCCGAGAACACGAACTGGTTCCCGTCTGAAGCTGATGGAAACCCAGAAGGTGTGGACTTTATGGTTCAGAAAGTGAATGTGACGAAAACGCGGCCAATCAACGACTATGGAATTACTGGAGATGGAAATTGCTACTACAGTTTATTTTCATCAGTAATTGACGATACTCCAAACGCGTACATGTGCGATAAAACTTGCAACGATGGAAGTCTCCGAACGTGCGGTTCAAGCAGTACGCCAAATGCGGCAAGCGTGTATCGTAAGGGTCCCATTGGTATTGGTGGTCTCTCCCCACTTACTACTTACCAAATTTCGGTTGAATTTGTGGTTGAAAATGGTGATGAGTATGATATCACAAGGTCTCTATTTGCTAATACCTCAGACATGACAGTCCCCGGGAAAGTTGAGTATATCAATGTCGTGGAACGGTCAGCCGAGTTTGTTGAAATTCAATGGAGTCCTGTGGATGATGATGGAGGATCCGAAATACTAAACTATTTAATCTTTTCGAATGGAGTCAAAGTTGCAGACACTGGAAATGGAGCAATTTTGTCTGCGACTTTAAACGTTGCCGAGATACAGAGCAGCATTTTGATATCAATACAGGCAGAAAATGCTCAGGGTGTCGGACCTCAGAGCAATTCACTCTCCTTGATAGGTTTCTACAATGAGTATGCTCCTGAGGTACCACAACGTCCCATTGTATCATCCGTATCTGGTGGAAGTGTGAAACTCGTGCTAGATGAAACGACCACTACGGCTATTGACGCGCATGCCTTTGCGATTGTAATTCAGCAACGTGAGGCTTCACTCACCTCGTTCACAGATTCTTTTTTTCGCCTTAACGGAGCGGTAGTAACCATTTACAAGCTGCACCATAACACCGTTTACATCTTTCGTCTCAGTGTGATCAGCAAGGGCGGCATTCAGAGCGCGTATTATATCCCCATTTCAGTAAGGACTGGAAGCAGAGGAAGTCCAAGCAAGACACCACTGCCGATGGTAGCAGGTGTAACAGGTATAGGCTCCTTGGATTGCTATGGTTTACATTCTGTCTCACCATTTGTTGTTGTTACAGGGGGATCAGTAACGTTGGTGCTGGAGGAATCGCTAGATACAGGTAATTCAAACGTATCACACTACGGATTCGCTGTTGAATCTTGACACAGCTCTTGTTTTGAATAGGTGGTCTTCCGATTGCACAGTATAATCTGTTTGTTCTTCATGAAAATTCATTTGTGAAGTTGAAAACTGTTGTGGCATTAACTACAAGTGCAAAGACAACGACTACGGTGACGCGTGATGCAGATGGAAATCCACTATCTCCACTCACCTTGTACACATTCAAAGCACTAGCGATGCAAGCCGATATTGTCTGTGATACATTGTCAGGTGATGGTTTGGAAAGTGACGCTGTGGATGCAATAACGGACGTTGCTGCTGTTCCGGTTCCGCCTTTACGCCCAACGCTGTTGCTATTGTCAGGATGCACTGCATTGGTGACTGCTACACCTCCCGATGATTTTGGTGGTACTGATGTTACGGGTATGACTATTGGAGTTTTCTTGTCTACTGGGGTATTACACGAAAGTTTTGGAGTCACATTGTATCCTGGCGCGATCACAGTTCGAAACCTGTTAGCATATACTAGTTATTATGTGAAAGCTGCCTTGAACACCACCATCGGGGACTCTGGATTTGGAGAACCACTAACATTTACAACAGAGGATCCAAGTTTACCAGAAAAATTGAGTTTACTTGAAGTCGCTGATGTTGGTTCGAGTTCGGTGGTTGTAAATTGGCAAGGACCGGCGAATACCGGAGGAGGGGCTATCTCAGGTATTGCTGTGATTTCTATGTAGCTATTGCTAGGTTGTTAGTACTTACTATCATTACCTTTTGTGTCGTGGCACCCTTAGGATATTTACTTTACCAGCGCGCCATTGTGTCCACTGCAATTCAAGAACTCGTTTACAACGGATCAAGTGATTCCAGCAAGACCTCATTTCTTGTTGGTAAGCTCCTAGCTACAACAACGTACATGTTTACCGTCGTTCCTGTCAACCAATACGGGTTGGAAGGTGTGGACGATGGTAATGTCATCAATGCTACAACCTTAGCCGCTGAAATACCATTTCCTCCTACTAGCGTCATGCAGTACCGAATCGATGGTGGATATGTGGATTTATCATTTACAGAACCATTCTACACCGGTGGCTTTGCGGTCACGTCTCTCCAATACTCAGCACGCATCCAATCCTTGTTTTCATGTCTTGAGGAGTCTAGCTGCTCTACGTGCTCTCACAGTTTGGATCCCAACGGTGCCTTCCAATTGCTCGATGCAGCGACAAACTCGTGTACAGCGACAGCTTGTGGTGGTGGTGGAAATTGCTGTTTGAACGATGGGGCTACGTGTGGCATTATAGTCACCGAAACGAAGGCATGTTCAGCGTTAGCTCAATTTCGAATCTGTCGTATCGAAGGACTGCATTTTGCAACGACGTACAGTATAGCTGTATCCGCAACGAACATTGTCGGGGAAAGTCCTTACTCAAACAGTATTTTGGTGACTACTAGTGAAGCCAGACGTCCAGGAGTTCCACAATTGCATCGTGTGTCTGCATCGGGAGGTTCAATTACACTGAAATGGACACTTCCAGCGGTACGTAAAAAATGAACTACCTGACGGTTGACCAACAAAAATTAATTCGTCCTCATTATTTTGTCTTTATCAGGATACAGGTGGTGCATCAATTGTGCGAATGTCACTAAGCGTGAATGGAAATGAACTGTTTGACACTGACTCGGCTCTAACTTATACTGATTGTGGGAACCTTCAAAAGAGTACAGATTACACCTATACAATTGAGGTTGAAAATGAGGCTGGGTTTGTGAACCAAGCAACATCTTCATTTACTACCACGGCTGCAACTGCTCCAGAACTTGTGACGCTTTCAGAATTCTATGTGGGAATGCAGACAGCGAAGTTTCTTGTTTCTCTTCCATGTGACAATGGCGGGGCACCTGGAGATCTTACACTCTCCTATCGCGTAGTCCAAGTTGGTGACAAGTCTGAATTTATTGAAGGAAGGGGTACCTGCTGCTCGATACAAGTTAACAACTTGGAAGCGTCGACTAACTATCAAGTAAAAGTTCGAGCTGAAAGTTCTGCTCTATCGGGAGACTGGGAAACAATGGATTTTATGACACTATCTGGAATCCCTTCCAGCCCCAACACAACGTTTTTATATGCTACTCAGACAGCTCTTCAATTGGCATTGATTCCTCCGTCATCTACTGGTGGTAGTTCGCTCTCGCTAGAAGTGATAGCTGCTAGTGTTGCTACTGAGGCGACCGTATTTCATGATTCATTGAACTGCCCCATGGTAGATTTAGCATACAACTGCCCTGCTACATTGACAGTAGGTGGAATTAATGCTTCTCAAGATGGTTTCACGTACATGGTGTCTACAAGGGCTGTTGGGACTGGAGGTTCAAGCTCTTGGATAAACCAGTCGTACGATGTAGACGATGGTAGATCTGGTTCGATTGGTTTCGTTGATACGATCAATCGTGGAGTTGAAGGAGAAACTATTGATGTGAACGTTTTGCGAGTATTTGGGACAACAACTCTGGACCAAACTAATTTTCAAATAAGTTCCGGGACTATAGCGTCAAATTGGAGTTGCCCACCGACGTCTAGCGGTGCGATTTGTTCTGCTGATAATGAGGGCTCTAACGCAGGTAAATTCTTTGATATTTATTGCATTCCCAGTTCTATACCAACAAACATCGTTTTTCGTTGTACTACCAGGATACATCAGTTTTGAGTCTGGTGAGTATCTGAAAACTATCAGTTTTACGTTTGATGACTCGCAGTACGAATCAGAAGCTGTGTCGTTACATCTTGCCCTCGTTTCCACTACAACGAGCAGTCTAAGTAATACCCTATGCGAAGTCATATTTGATGATAACGGCGACGCTGGAATTTTGACCTTCGAGCATTCCCAGATGACTGTCATGGAGAACGTGGGGACAATGGATATTGTAATTATGCGAACGGGAGGCGTCAGTGGTCAGGTGTCTGTGACGTTGATATCAACTATGAGCTCGAGTATAGGTGGAAATCAACTACGGGAAGTTGTGGAATTTGTAGATGGCATTGGAAGAGCTGTTGTGACCACTGGTATTCGAGATAGCGACCAGTACGAAACAAGGCGATTTGTGGTGAGACTTTCAAACCCTACCGGTGGGGCTACTGTAACTGGTAACACTTTGACAGTGGTTGTTCAGGACAAAGGGGACATGAGTCTACCAGGTCGGCCACGACTATTACTAGGATTAATCACTGGTGGATGCTTTGAATTACTGATGCAGCCGCCGAATTTCACAGGGGGAAGTACCACAGATTCGTTCCTGTACACAGTTAACGTTTTTGGATCGAACGACAGCTTCCATGCATCGTACACTACTATCGCAAATAGTATCAATATGTGTGACCTCGAACACGATAAAACGTATGTTGCTAATGCTACGTTCAATAATGGTTATGGAGATGGCGAAAGCAGCAGTATCACTATTTTAACAGGGGGAATTTCAGCACCAAGTCAAGTTACTCAACTTCTCGTTGACTCAATTACTAGCGGGTATGCGAATCTATCGTGGAAATCTTCACTCGATAAAGGAGGACTGCCATTAAAATGCTACGAGGTTACTATCCTGACCGAATCTACGCAGGAAAAACGACTCATTGAAGTTCCTAGCTCCGAGATTTCTCTGTCGATAAGTTTCCTAGCAGCAGCTACGTGGTATTCATTTTCTGTGCACGGGGTTAACGAAGGTGGGCTGATAGGATCAGATTCAACTGTTCGTGTCTCGACCGGTAGTATAGCTGTGTCACCACAGCAACCACCACCGCCGAAACTACTCTCGGCCACTGGTGGGGCATTATATGTTGGCATACTTGCTCCAATTGATTGTGGTGGTTCGGCTTTGACTTACTATACTCTCAACATCGCTAGACACATTCAAGGAAACTCGAATTATCGCCAATACGCATATGAGAGCGTTCAATCCTTGTCCTATGATGGTTCTGTTGCAAATGTCTCCATTTACGGCCTTTTATCGAACACCGAGTACCTCGTTACTGTGTCCGTATCGAATGTGCAGGTAGTGTGTTCATACTTGCGTACATTTATTGGAATTTTTATTAACAAATCACTGTTGTTTGTAGGGGTGGAGCCCTCCAAGTAAAGAGAAAGGATATTTCACTACGGGTCCGACAGCGGTTGGCAAAATGGCTGCACCTGTAGTTGCGCTTGAGGATCCTGGAGAGATTACGCTAGAGTGGAGTACACCATTGGATTCAGGTGGGCTTGGTATTGTCGGATATAAAGTGCAGGCGCGCCACCTTTTCGCAAACGGTTCCTGGTCGCTTCCCGAAGTTGTGTACGACAACAGAACATCATTAGCCCAAACGACTTTGATCTCGAATATAGTGGCCAACACCGACTATGCTTTCAGCGTCATAGCTTATAATTTCCGAACACTGTGTCATCCCGATGAAGACATTACGCCAAGTGATGAGCTTCGTATAACAACCCAGGATGCCACTGTTCCTTCACAACCAAAAAATCTTCGGACACTTCAAGTGACAGGTGGAGCTGTTACGTTGGCATGGGACCCTCCTCGATCTTCAGGAGGAGAAATGCTACGGTGGTATCTTCTCAAAGGTGGTGCTGAAAACAGTGAGGTTCAGGTACTGGCGAACGTCAGCGCTACAGCTCCAACATCATTAACGCTGTATGGTTTTACTGCTTCTACGTCCTATGTATTTGCGGTTGCTGGGGAGAATTCACGAGGTTACGGATTGTATTCAGCATCTCTTTATGTGACTACAAGTTCGACAAGTGCCCCAGGTCCTCCGAAATTATTGCGTCAAATATCGGCTTCTTCTGGTGGAACCATCCTTCTAGCATGGGAAGCTCCAGATGACTCAGGAGGAGCAGAAGTGCAGCAATACAACATACTTCGGGATAATATTTCAATCAGCATCGCATTAGCTGTCGACGGAACAACAACGTTTCGAGACCAAAACAACATTCTGGCCGATACGAACTACAGATATTCTGTATTTGCATCGAATGACGTCGTATCTGGTACAAACGAAACTACATTTATGGCTCGTAGTAGTGTTGCAACAGTAGCAGCAGCTCCATCAGCTACAATTCAATCTGGTGGAGGATTTCTCATGCTCAGTTTGACGGCTTCACCTGACACAGGTGGTGTTTCCTTTCTTCGATTTGAGCTGGCGATACTTCGGGGAACTGCAATTGTTGATAAATTTAACACATCGGGGGCTGTCTTCACGGTAAATGGGCTTTATGCGGATGTGCAATACTCAATTCTGATCCAGACTGTCAACGCTGTGGGTAAAAGTGAATCTCGTATGGTGATAGCTACTACAACGGCTGCTACTGCTCCTGATAAGATGAGTGCTCCTAGACTAGTGGAGATAACGGGAGGTCGTATACGGTTCGGTGTTACTTTACCAGTCAACTTTGGTGGAAACGATATTGTTGACTACCAATTTTACGTGAACGGGACACAGAGCGATATGGTGGAAATATCTGACACTGAATATGATCTAGTTAGCTTAACGGCTCTCACGTTTTACTCAGTCACTGTATCTGCGATCAACGATATCGGTAAAAGCGAGCAGAGCGATCCACTGATTGTAACAACTTCCAATGTTACACCACCTGGTGTCGTATGGGATCTATCAGCGATATCGAAGACCTACGAGAATATTGAGCTTACATGGATGCTACCTCAAGACACTGGAGGAGATATAGCTGCAGTGGAATACGACATTGAATTTAATTCAAGTGCTGATAACATCAGCCACGCATCAAGTGACACGAACGGTTTAACATTAACTGCATTGGATCCCTCAACCCTTTATACTATCCAAGTTCGTGCAATTAATTTAGCAGGTGAGGGTCCATGGTCTTCGATGTTAACCGTAACAACAGATCCTGTATCTCCTGGCGTGATAAACTTTGAGAGCAGGGAAGTTAAAGTCTCAGAAGGCGATGCCTCGATAAGCCTCACGTTGCTGCGTACTATGGGGGGATTCATGCCTGCGAAGTGCATTTACACAACACAAGATGGAACGGCACTCGCTGGTACTCAGTATACCCACTCCAGTGGTGAAATAGACTTCGAGCGGAGCTCGAAATCTGAACAAATAGTCATTGAAATCATCAACAATGACGTGACTGATGATCCAGATAAATATTTTTCTGTCTCAATCCAGCAATATGACGACGACTCTGGTGCAATTGGAGATATCTCTACAGTAAAAGTTATCATTGTAGATGATGGAGACGCCGGTATCTTGGCGTTTGGGCAGAATCGATACTCTGTTTCAGAATCTGTACCTACCCTCTCTTTAATCATTGTGAGAAAATTGAAATTCAGTGGAAATAGTACTATCGCAATTGACATAGTTGATACGCCCGACGATGCCACCGAAGGCGTGGACTACGTTATTCCACACAAAACCGCTGTGTTTGCTGACCAACAAAAGGAGGTTTCAGTGGATGTTACAATTCTGAACGACTCAACCTACCAAGCCCAAAAATTGTTCAACCTGAAGCTTCGTGTGGTCAGTGGACGCATTGGTATTAGTGATTCTGGAGCTACCACCACAATTGAAATTGTGGATGACGGAGATACTTCACCACCAGGCTTACCGACCGCAGTTCAAGTCATTGCCATATCTGGTGGAACTGTTAAAGTTTCTTGGGTGGCGCCTGAATATTTAGGAGCGAAAAATGTCACGACATTGTTATACACCGCGCACATTGTCGAAGTTCAGAGTGGTGCCACACGAGACCACTCCGTCAAAGCGTTTAGCTCTATCATCGGCCAGCTGAAAGCTCGAACGGCGTATGAAATCTCCATTGCAGCTAGCAACAACTACTTTGTTGGTGCGTATACACTTCCTGTCTCAATCCTAATGGGGGCTGCTACACGTCCGTCAAAACCTCGAGACGTTCAAGTGTTATCACTGACTGGAGGAATGGCAACATTGTCGTGGAAACCCCCGCTTAACTTCGGTGGCGCAGATATTAGCAGTTATCGAGTAAATGTGAGTACAAGCTCCGACATGAATTTTGTGGGAACGTATACGTCAAATAGTAGCGCAGCGTCAACGAACAATCTGTCCCCATTGACTAGTTATAGCGCAACCGTGGAAGCTATCCACAAGGAAGGTCTTGTTGGGGAAGCAAGTATCGCTGTCGTGTTCAAAACCACTGCTGCATCGATTCCAGGAAAACCCACGTCTTTGGACATAGCAAAAGTGACAGGCGGTGCACTGCTTGTGAGTATGGCACCTCCGCTGGATCTTGGTGGGACCCCCATTTTGAGCTATACACTGTTGATGACGTCAGCCCAATACCCGACTGTCTTCCGTCAAGTTTACCAAGGCCCCACAGCATCGTTTTACGCCACGCGACTGACATTTTCTACGACATACAAGCTACAATACAAAGTGTCCAACACAGTGGTAAGTTATTACATTTCCATATTCACCTTGGACTGCCATTCAACACTAACATTGTGTCTACAGGGTACAAGCGAATTGAGTGATGTTGTCACAACTACCACAAAGTATATGTCACTCCCAGACGAAGCTCAAAATCTTGTAGCACTCTCTCGAACTGGAGGATCCGTCACACTCTCTTGGTTACCTCCTGTAGATTTTGGTGGGGCTGATGTGACAGCGTACGACGTATCGTTTTTCCTTGGTGATCAAGTCAAAGCTCAGTTTCAGCAAAGGGTCTCGGGGATTACTACAAACTCGACATCAATTACGGCAAAAATTGTGGGGCTCTTGGCAAACTCCATCTACGGATTTTCAGTGTCCGGTGTCAATGACGTCAGTGTATGCGCAGATCCTTCGGCTATGCTCACTCGCCAGATTGTTTACACCAGCACGAATCCGTCGGTCACTTTGCCAGACACCCCAAGTGGTTTAGCGGTTATCTCGAGTACATCTGGGATGCAAACTATTCGGTGGTCTGCGAGTGAGGACACTGGAGGTGACTCATTTGTAGCATATTTACTGTATTCTAACGCTGGTGAAGTTTTGTACAATGGTACGATCACTGTATTTACACGTGGGTATCTAACGAAGAACACAGCATACAGTTACAGTGTTTGCGCATGGAATACTGCGGGAACAAGTCTCAAAAGCTCACCTGTGGTCGCTAGTACTAAGTCAAACATTGTAGCACCAAGCCAACCACTTCTTTTAAGTCAGACTAGTAGCACCGGCGGTTCAATTGGATTGGTGTGGCAGATGCCAGTGGACAATGGTGGAGACTCAATTTTGGGGTATAAACTTTACCGTAATGGTGCTTGGAGAGCTGACATTGGAGCGGAAGGTAATACTTTGATATATCTGGATGATCATGGCCTTGCTGCTTCGCAACAATACACATATGTTGTTCAAGCGACCAACTCAATTGGATTAGGCGCTTTGAGCGCAAACCTCGATGCAACTACTTCTCAAGCTACTGTTCCAATGTCTCCAACTCAGCTTGTTGTTGGTGCACTAGGTGGAAACCTCACTGCTGCATGGGTACCAGCCGAAGATTCAGGCGGGCTTCCGCTGGTTTTCTTTCGTCTAGATGTGCTGATTGGTTCGAGTATTGCGTTTTCCACAACGATAGCTACATCCCAAACATCGTACACGCTTTTTGGTAGAAGAGCTAACATGTCGTATACTGTTGTCGTGACTTCTGGCAACAGCATAGGTGAAAGTTCGACCAAACAAATCGTATCAAACGGAGTCGCAGTTCGCCCAGCCGCACCGTTAGCTCCTGAGCGAAATAATGATACAACGGGATTGCAAGCTTGGATGATAGTACTAAAGTTGTATCTCCCAATTGATGATGGTGGAACACCGATCGATCAACTGTATTTGTATCAAAACGGATCGAAAACCCGATCAATCTCGGTGAGCGAAAGCAATCAAGCAGTATTAGGTGACTCAACGACTCGCTACATACTAGTTGAGATTGGACCTTTACACGCAGACGCTACTTATTATTTTGCAGTGTCTGCTCTTTCTTCTGTGGCAATCATTGGAGAGGGCCTACGTAGTGATGCGGTAAAAGTGAGGATGGATCCTGCAACACTTCCTTCGACTCCAATGAATCTCGGCGTCACGCTTCGGACAGCATTTTCAGTTTTCTTGCAATGGGATGCGTCCGTTGATACTGGGGGAGACGAGGTTATCTACGAAATCGGTTATACCAACGCAAACACTTCGGAAAGTGGCAATACACAGGTCAACACTACGACAATTGAGATACCAAAACTAATTCCAGGTGATGTCTACATGTTTCGTGTACGTGCTCAAAACTCGGCTGGGACCAGTATGTGGTCACCCGATCTGTCAGCTGAAACAGATGTGACACAACGAGGTGTTATTGCATTCAATGTGGGATCTTTGACTGTATTTGAAAATGTCACGAGTGTGACTGTCCAATTGCTCCGTGTGAATGGTTCCTCAAGTACAATTTCCTGTAGATATACCATCGGAGCGGGTACCGCTACCTATGGTCGAGACTACACTTTGCCGCCCGAACCATCCCGTTCGTTTTCGTTTGTTGGCGAGTTGACGGTTCAAAGTTTTGATGTACAAATTATCAACAACGATGTCTACGAGCCAATTCCGCGGACCGTCATCCTGACTCTCACTGATACAACACCTGAACGCAGTGATCCATTTCCACCTGCATTACTTACAATCACGATTGTAGACGATGGTGATGCCGGAATGATTGGGTTTGTTGATAGTGAGGTTACTGTCATGGAAAATGCTCGCATTCTGCCTCTTCAGTTACGTCGTCTATACGGTAAAAGCACTGCAACTAGTGCGCGAATTATTTTATTCAGTGGTCTTGCCAGCACAACACAACCCGATATTGGATTCCGGCTACCTTTATCTACCGTGGATTTTATTGATGGCCAGACCTCTTCATCCGCAAGTATTGTGATCAAAGACAACGACGTTTATGATTTTCCTTACCTGTATTTCTACCTCACAATCGAAATAGCTGCAGGAGCAGCAAAGATCGGGACATATAGTGTGATTAAAGTAGTGGTACTTGATGATGGAGATCGATCTGTTCCTGGTGCAATGAAAGCACCGTCACTTGATAGGGCAACGGGAGGAATGCTGCAACTGAAGTGGGAACCTCCTGTAAATGTTGGTGGCCAAAATATCTCGATCACTGGATACAATATTTCTATTCGAACTGCTAGCACCACAAGATGGCTACTCACGCAAACGAGCAATACATTGCAAGCTCTAGGAGGGTTAAATCCTCTAACCACGTACAACTTCACCATTTCAGCTATCAATCCTATTGGACGTGGTTCTGACAGCAACAGTGTCTCATTTGACACAACAAATTTTACGGCACCAGGACCAACTGCACAGATTTCTTTGGTTAACAAAACTGGAGGCTTACTAACTGTCTCTATCGTCACTCCTGTTGATATTGGAGGAGCCCCAATAACTGGATACTTGTTATACCTAGCTCTAGCAGGAGGAGATTTCAAGGTTTGGAATGAGTTCTAACAACTGCGTGATACTTTCGAGCTAAATAATCTTATTTGTGCTTGTAGTTGGCCTACAACGGCACGGGACAGCCTTCGTCGTTGATACCTGTTAGTGTCAACAAGGCAGACACTGCGTACAGTATACGAGCTCAGGTTTGTTTTTATTCTAGAACACTATTACATGCTATAAGATGTGTGCATTCGTGACATATCGTGATACTGCAAGAGCAGGTTATCAATTTTATAGGCACAGGAGACATGTCCGAGCTGTTTAATTTTACTAGTGGCCCTCTATCACGGTCTGGACCACCCGGACTACCGGCTACATATTCATCCCGAACTGGAGGAGCAATATCGTTGCTTCTTCAACCTCCCATTGATACCGGCAAGTTCCATCAATCGCTACTGTATTTCCCCGCTCTAACGTAAGCTTTATATACTGTACACGTACTATTTTGTATAAACAGGTGGCCACGAAAACATGACATACATGATATATTACCGTGAACAAGGCTCAGGCAAGCGATTTCGCCTGGCTTACTATCTCGCCGAGAAATTGGAAATGACTATATTCAGATTAGCCGCGGATACTGCCTACGATATGGTTGGAATTTCGATCCTTGACAGTGATACGAATGCTCTCACTTTGGGAAACATTTCCGTGTCTGATTCAAACATTCGTCTGAGCGACCTTGTGACAGATGAACTTACAAAGAGTGAATATTTCGATTTTGGAGTAAGTTCCTACTTGCATCATTATTAGTACATCAACTAACCTTTGATTACAATTTCAGGGATATATCTTCCAAGTCGACTCCACAATAACCCCATCCAACAGCACAATTAACTACTTGCCTTCGTTTAGTTCAGGTGACGGAGAAATTACCAGTACAGATCTCGAAAATGGTGATGTGTATAGCGTATTCGTGCGAGGCGCGTTCAGTGCGGTGTCCACTTTTACCACATCGTCTCCTACTAGGCCAGGAATTCCAACTGGAGCCACGCTCGATTACTCCACAGGTGGTGCGCTCCATGTGCGCATTTCCTGGCCAAATGACACAGGTAAGAGTTACTTGCTGAGTGTACATCCGAGTGACAGCGTGGCTAACTTTGATGCATAAACACTTAGGTGGGGTTCTTATTACGGGGTACACGTTCTACATTGATAACAAAACGGTACGTTACTTTTGCAAGCACATTCGATAGGCACTAACGCGGTTTGACACCATAGGTTGATGGAGAACTGTATCGCTACGAATCGCATGGTGATTTTGATCTGGAAGTCACAGTTGAGATTGGCGGACTGTCTCCTGAAACAAATTACAGTTTCTACTACATTCCGTTGAATGATGTATCAGCGTGTCCTGGGGTCGATAATGGTCTTCCAGACCAATGCATATTCCAGACTGACGTGGCATCACAACCAACTCTAATTCAGTTGATCCAATCAACTGGAGCCACTGGTGGTGGAATTCATGTAGAAATAAAAGCTCCAATCGACCGAGGCAGTGATCAAGAATTGTACTACCAAGTGTACATGAGTCCAAGCCAACTGATACCAATTTGGACGCTTGTGTATAATGGTACTGACGTATCCTACTGGCAAACCAATCTTCAAAAAGCCACTGAATATTTGTTCATGGCTTCATGCATGAATGAAGTCGGCTACTCGGGAAATTCGTCAATATACCCGCTTCGGACGACTCTCATATCCCCGCCTGGACCACCTAGTGACTTGAAGCTGAAAAACGCGACAGGTGGCATGGTGACATTTTCATGGAAGAGCCCCGATGATGATGGTGGGAGTGTAATTACATATTACGTTGTGAATGGACAAACTACAAGTGATAGTGTCGTCATGGTCGAATATGCAACAACGGTAGAGATAAATTTCGGAGGCCTACTTGCGAACAAAACGTACGAGTTTAAGGTGTATGCTGGTAACAGCTTGGGAACAGGATCGGATGCTGGAGTGAAAATGTTCTCAACCACTAGACCCACACTACCATCATTGCCAGGAACTCCAATCGTTCTCAAATCGTCGGGAGGTGCTGCTACGTTATCTATACAAGTTCCGAAAGATACGGGAGGCGTCACAGTTAATGATCTAGTGTGGAATGTGTACGCAAATGGTGTCAAACTCCCGGCCGATGCTGTGCGTCGACTACAAACTGCACCTGCAATTGCCATCACTCCTAATAGTCGTCGTCTAACTAGAAGAGAACTTGCTGAAGGTGACGGATCCCTTATCTATGTCCAAGCAGGGGGATTACTACCATCTACGACTTATTCTTTTACAATCCAAGCATCTAATGACGTCGGAGTAAGTGCAGTCACTAATGAAGCAACAACCGTGACCTCAGTACCTACTGTTCCAGAGGCCCCAGAGCCACCGTTAGCAACATCCATCACAGGTGGTGCCATTGGGGTATCATGGTCTGATCCAGTCGACACAGGTGGAATACCATTAACGGGGTATCGACTCAGTATGACAAGATTGGGCACTGAAGTAGGTAGCTGCGAGGGAATGATCCTTTCATGCACTATCGGAAACTTGCTCTCTATCACGGATTATGAGGTAACTCTCGTTGCATACAACCATGTTGGAGCGTCTCCCTCAAGTGAAATAACAACGTTCACAACGGCAAAAACTTCACTCCCTCGAGCTCCTCAAGATGTTCACATTGCTGATGTGTCAAATACTTTCGCCTCCATTCACTGGTCCCCCTGTATCGATTTTGGTGGTGGCTACATTGAAACTTATCAGGTGGACATCGTACAAACATCGGATACTAGCGTAACTTTTTCCACAAGAGTCCCCGTGACTCAAGAGAACGTCACTATCATCAGTTTGTCCCCCCTTACCGATTATACTGTGACGGTGGTACGTTATACTATGAGATTTGTTCTTAAGGCATCGTGAGCTGACCGTTTTGGTCTTGTCATTACAGCGAGCAGTCACTGGTGATAACCAGCTAGGAGAAGCTAGCAAAATTATCTTTTTCAGAACCCCACGCTATGCCGACCAGCCTCCACCACCGGCGGTTGGATGTCGTAAGATTACTGAGTTTCAAATGTCGAGCTAGTCGGTCAACCTACTGACACTGAGATTTCTGTTTGCAGATTCACGTAAAGTGGCGATTGTTTTTTGGGAGAGTGAGGATGACGCGGTCAGCTACATTCTTTATAGAAATGGAGAATCCTATCATGACAACGGCGAAGACATCACATTCGAGGATGATATAGTAATGGGCGCAACATATTCGTACCAAGTCCAAGTGAAACGATTGGATGGCTCCATTAGCGTTTTAAGTGAAGCTACAACATTTGTCGCCACGACTCCAGCATCAAGGGGGTTTGATTGTCTCGGCAGCAAAGGACATATTCACTGGCACGAATACAAGAACTTGGATCAAGAAATGTGGACTATCATACCTCAGAATCAAGCTGGCTTGACGATTACCGTAGGTCTGCATATTTCTTGACGTATTCACTTCATACTAACATATTTTGTGTTGGGCGTGGTCTAGTTCTCAATGTTTTGGCTCGAATGTGATCACGACCAGCTAACCATAGAAGTAACATCGAATGGCACGACGAAGCAGCTCTGGAAGGGAGGATGTCGCCGTGAAGGAGATTTTGTCATATCGACTGCTCCTGGTCTCGATAGTGTGATTCTTTCGTTTACGTCGGACGAAAGTATCACGTACGAAGGGATGGCCCTTTACTACGAATCAGTCGATCCATCCGATGCTGTAGAGTCTGTTGACACTCCATGCCCACTCTCCTCCAATGGATATTGTTCTTTGAATGGTGCGTGTCGGAAGGGTATTTGCTCGTGCTTTACCGGATATGTTGGAGAGAGCTGCACCAACGCTGTTATCTGCCCAAAAGATCCGACCACGTGCACAATTTCGACATGTGACCCCGTTTGCTTCCAGACTCAGAACGATGTGATTGTTGTTAGCGTCAATGGAGATGACACACAAGGAACTGGTCAGCGTATGGATACCTCGCCAACTGGAACAGACCCTAAAGCTGTGAAAACGCTCCAACGTGCTCTGCAACTCGCACTGCCCGAACAGACGATTTTACTGTATCCTGGAGTTTACACTGGGACGAACAACTGTGGTTTGACAGTAGCAACCAATTCGCTTCTCATTCGAGGTTTGCGAGGCCAAATTGTGACAACGTTTGATTGCGGAAATTTGTTTCAGGGGTTGATAATTACGAGCGGACCAATACGACTGGTTGGATTCACACTGCAAAACGCTGTTACAAATACCGATGGGGCAGCAGTAAGCGTTGTAAGCGCATCTGTCGAGATGGAAAACATCGTTTTCACTAATGGGTATTCTCGCCAAAGCGGGGGTGCAATATATGCGTACCAGTCACAACTGATTCTTACTAACTCGGAGTTATCGAACTGCTCAGCACTCCTGAGAGGAGGGGCGATAATGTTAGATGAATCCATCCTCTCTATGTATCACTCGACGATCAAGCTATCTGCAGCAAAACAAGGCGGTGGAATCTTTGCGCAAAACAGCGTTACAGTGAGTGGTGATACCGATAGCACAATATTGAATAATACTGCCACTCTGAATGGCGGTGGGATATGTGCAGCTGGAACATTCAGTGGGAGTATGCTACATATCTTGCAAAATTCTGCGCCAGTAGGGGCTGGAATTGCTGTAATCAGTGGAAATTCTATTGTTTCTAATGTGAGTATTGTCGAAAATTATGGACAGAGCGATGGTGGAGGAATCGCACTACTAAATACTGCAAATTTAGTGCTGCAAAACTCGCCAACACTGTCGAACTCGGCAGATCGCTACGGTGGGGGAATTTATATGGATTCTAATGGAACTTTTGAAAACGTGGCATCGGAAATTTCAAATTGCACCGCAGGTACGTGAAGATTATATTTTAAATTGTACTGCGAAGTACTACAAGGATTTTATGCTCATATCATAAATTTGTTTGATATAATGTTGGCAGCTATCGGTGGAGGATTTTACGCAGCTGACTGGACACTCCCAATTGTAACAAGCCTTAGGATACGTTCTTCTTCCGCTACGATGTCAGGTGGTTGTGCTGCTTTTTCCAGCAGTTCAGCAATTTTAAATAACGCCGATTTGGAGGGCTGTGATGCACCTATCGGAGGTGGGGTATATGCTGCTATGGGTAGTAAATTATCGTTACTGTATGCATCAATTACCGGCTGTACCGCAGTGAGTGGAGCTGGTATGTATATCGACTCCAGCTCAGTTGTTGGGGCAAACGATATATCATCAATGATTCGAGACAACCAAGCTAATGATACAGCTGGAGGAGTATTTATCACTGGCAGCCAAAGTTCATTTCAATTTTTTGACGTGACGAATTGCGATGCATCTTTGGGAGGTGGCATATTCGCGCAAATGGCGTCGGAAGCGACAATAAACTCTGTTAAGGTTCTCGAAAACAAGGCGACAGAAAATGGCGGGGGATTATATATTCAGTCTTCGATGATCAAAGTAATAAATGTGGCATCGACAGACAATATCGCGGTAACTGGTGGCGGGGTATACGTTATTGATTCAAGTGTATCAGGCTTAATGTCAGTAAATCGGAATAGTGGAGAACAAGGAGGCGGTGTGGCCACATTTGGTACCAACACATTAGAAGGTGTTACTATGACCTCAAATACGGCGAAACAGCGTGGTGGAGGATTAGCAGTTGAGACGGGTACCTTAACTTTGAAGTCCGCTACAATCCAGTCGTGTTCTGTTCTGCAAGGTGTCGGTGGAGGTATCTCAATCATGAATGCCACTGTAAAACATTACGCCGTTGTCGTTCAGTCCTGTTCATCCTTACGCGGTGGAGGAATTTATGCCAACGCATCAGAATTCTATCAACACCCAACAGATGAGAGTACTGTTATGAGTCAAAACGCAGCATCTTTAACTCAAAACACTGCAGACGAGTATGGAGGAAGCATTTTCATTGATGGAGAAGGAACTTTTATCCGTGATATCATTGTCACCAGTAGCAATGCTACATTTGGTGGTGGCGTAGCTGCTCTCAATGTCCAAGGGTGTATCGTGGTCAACGCTAAAATTTCGTACTCGACTGCGATGAAATCTGGAGGCGGCTTTTTCTTTGGGTCTGGCACAAATTGTGTGTTACGGGACTCGTGGACGACAAACAACGAGGCTGTTCAATCCGGAGGCGGGCTTATGGTTCAGGAGGCTACAATTTATCACTCAAATGTAAAAATTGCAAACAATGTGGCCCCAACCGCTGGAGGGGTGTACCTTAACAGTGAGTTGCTACCAGCAGCACTTTTATGGTGGGATGCTGCTGAGACTCAGAGATCACGTATCGATGCAAATATTGTCGATCCAATCGGGAGCAATGGTGCTAACGTCCTTCTTACGTGCACCAGCAACTGTAACATCTCTGGGTGTATAATTTCTGGTGCAAACCTACAAGTTGGGCAAGGCGCTGGCGTTTTTATTGTTGGTCGTGGTAATGCAACGATATCAAACTCACTGATAACCAACAATTCTGCTGCACGAGGTGGTGGAATCGCTGTTAGTGATGCCGATCTAACAATTCTTGAAAACGTGTCTGTTGTGGGAAATTATGCCAGTGATCGTGGAGGTGGATTATGGGCTGAAAAACTGGAGTTCTATCCGGAAGTAAAGCTCCACAGCTGTGTATTTTACAATAACTCCGCAAAATCGTACGGAGGGGCTATTTCACTTGCTGGGGTTTATGCGTATATCTCAACACTGTTAGTCGTGGAAAATCACGCTGGTAATAGCGAGAATGGAGTGGGAGGTGGATTATACGCAGATAGCCATGCTACTGCCATTTCTAACTCATCGCTGTTCTTGTCAAATGATGCTACTGTTGGAGGCTCCATCGCTACAGTTAAAGCATCAGATATTACTTTCCGAGAAGGATTTATTACTCGTGACTCGGACAGATTTTTCACGGACACTTGGCAAGATCTGTTTCTATACCTAGTGGGTTTTGAGTACGTTAAAGGACGTGCTGAGAACTTGGTGGATGTCCAGAAGGGTGACCTCATCTATCTCTCGGACACAGACTCTTCTGTTGAGGTGGATTCTTCGTTCGTGACATACGGAACTGCAGACGCTGGTGGAGGAATCTATATAAACGCAAATGCGTATTTCTATAGTAAAGACTCGGAAATCAGTTCCAATACTGCACAAGCGCGAGGGGGTAGTGTGTGTGCATCGAACAGTGCGCAAGTCTATTTTATTTCTGTGAAAGTGATACTTAGCGGTACGCTTGTTTATCTGATACTTGTTGTTGAATGGTTTGACTGATAAATGTTTCAATCCTGTCGTCCAGAGTCCAAAACCTCCGGCGGTGGAATATTTGTTGATACATCCTCTAAAGTTTATGCTGAAAACTCAGACATATCGGACAACTTTGCCGACGATTCGGGAGGGGGAGTTTATCTCGATACAGGAGATAAAAATGCTGTCACTCTAAATGGTTCATCTGTGGAGCGCAATATCGCACATGGAGAAGGATGTGGTACGTACCTTACAATATTCCGTTCATTTGAACTAATCTCATCTTACTCACGGCTAATGTTATCATATAACTACTGATAGGTGTCTTCGTTGGACGAGAAGCTGTATTTGCTGGCTACAAGTCGCACTTCGTGGGAAATGGTCGTATGACCCCCAGCGGAAAAAATGAAGGCGGTGGAGCAATTTCTGCCATTGATGGTGTAGTGAAGCTCACAAGTTGTACTCTCGTCAACAACACTGCAGTGGTTGGAGGAGCAATTCACGTTGACCGCAGTGGTTCAGTAGCGATCATGAGCTCACTATTTACAGGAAATACGGCAGATCAAAGCGGAGGCGCGATTGCAGCAGGTACAAAGGCGAAGGTCACGATTGCTTTGCTTACTTCTTTCGAAAACAATACAGCATATATAGGTGGGGCTGTCGCGGTGGACGGTATATCAACTTCCACACTCACCTCAGTAGTTTTTCTTCATAACCAAGCCAGTGGAGATGGAGGTGCTCTCTATGTTACTGATCAAGCCACACTTACTTTAAGAAATGGAGAGATGACCAGTAACAGCGCCACCCTTGGTGGAGCTTTCTATGCTGATGGTCATTCTACTGTCAGTGTCAAGAACACCAAGTTTATCACTAATGTGGCCTTCACTCGTGGTGGGGCACTCTACTACCAATCGATTGATAATACAACAACTTCTGGAATAACGTGTAAAGGAAACACGGCGCCAAGTGGTGGGTGCATGTTTTGGGTGTCCAATGACGAAGATTTGATGCCAAAGTATCCGTGCTCATCATGCATGATGGAATCAAATGAAGTATACGATATAGCGACCAATACGCGCGACGTTCATGTGATGTGGTGGCCCGATAACATAACTAGTGGCGTGACTATCCTCGAGTTTCCTGACGAAGAGTCTATCGAAGTGCTTGAAACAAGGAATAAAACTCTAGAATCGACGACTTATGTGTGGCCACGCCTCAAAGCTGTCGATCTCTATGGACAAGTTGAAGTACTGGACAACCAAACGGAGTGCTATATAAGCGACGGCCTATGCAATGAGCAACGAGAACGAATATTTTTCGAGCCTCGATCTGGTGTTCGCGCTGCAGTTGGAGTAATCTCTTTTCGCGAGGGCTCTTTTACTGCTGCTAACCGAACACCCGAAGAAGGTATATATACGACAAATGTTTCATGCACATTGTTGGGGTCCGAACCGCGAGCGTTTGTTCAGAACGTAATGCTGTTGCCGTGCCAACCTGGATTCTCTATTAATCAGGGGTAAGTGCTATGCTTGTACTTCAGTTGTCGCTATTTATTTAACTGTTTTGTGTCTTTTAGTGTGTGTGAACGCTGTCCAAAGCAGACTTACAGGTATGACAAACAATGAGTGAAGATTGATAGACTATCTAATTTGCTTTGCTTGTGCTTTTGTAGTTTGGATGGCGTAAAGTGCTTTGACTGCCCATCTGGCGCGAACTGTAACATGTCAGTACGGCGTGCTACGGAGACGATAGCACTGGAACTTGGTACTACATATCCTCGTACACAAGAAGGGTATTATTTATTCTCTGCGCCGGCGTCGAAACAAGAATCAAACTGTCTCAAACCTTCACGATGGAAGAGCGAGGACCCGTGCAAGAAAGTTGCTCTCAGAAATTCAACTGCTAACCTGGCTGATGTGATCAACGAATGTTCCAATCTCATCGATTTCAATGTGTATTGGCCTCCGGATCGACTTTATTCCTGCCTCTCGGGAACAACCTTCTATACTTGTGATGTAAGTTGAGGGTATATAAGACTGGGAGGGATTCAATCATTCCTCATTATGTTATCTTTCGTGTGATGGTTGTCTAGGTGGAAGATGCTTGCCATGCCGATGTTTCACTACAGACCATCGAACTTTCATCCAGTGTGGATAACGTGTCATGTGCTAGTGGGTACGGCCTCACTATTTGCTCAGTGTGTGCGGACGGATTCAAGCGAGCCACCGATAATTCGTGTCTGCGTGAGTACCAGTTTTCGTGTTGCAAAGATGTTATATATTCATACTCACAAAGGATATACTACCTCGTTTTAACTGCAGCATGTAATAAGGCAAATGCACAGGTTCGCGCATCAGTTCGATGGCAGAATTTTGTCATCCCTGTCCTATTGATTTTTGCTCTGGTTGCTGGAGTTTACGGTGTGCGGATATATCTACGCGACCTAACAGAAATCGGTCTGCTTGCGAAAGCTGAGGCTGATAGGCGGCTTAAGGACCCGACTAAGAAGGGCGAGCATTTCGCTGTGCGGACGAATATGGCGTATAGACGACAATCTATGGAAATGGCAGAGCAAGTGGTTCAAGGTAAAGACAAAATTACCGCATTCTTCAAGAAATACCAGAGTCGAAATGCGAAAATGGTCTTTGGTGTGGACGCTAGTCCTCCAACGAGGACTTTTCCAGTAACACCAAGCAAGTTCAAGATTTTCATTGGCTTCTTCCAGATTTTTGGCAATTTCCAAAGTTCCTTTGTCGTGAAGTGGTCAACTGGCGTCCAAAACATCATGAACTTCTCGCAGAAATTTAATCTGGTACGGAGTTGTGGTATCGTTTTTTACATTTATTCGACTAACATATGAATATTGTGGCGCTTAGGATCTGGTGGCAATCGCTGGAATTGACTGTGTGGTCACAAAAAACTTCTACTTTGATTTCACGTGAGTTCACTTGCTCTCCTTGTTTGTCTAATCATTTCGTGGTGATTAATTTGTTTGTCCACGTGTTTCGATGCCAGTGTCACCGTTGTTCTGGTTGTGTTTGCCCTCACTGTTATCACGGCGTACTTCTATGCTGGTATGCGCAGCTATCGTGCGAAATTACAGCTGATTCCCCGCAATTGTTTGCGCTGCGGGCTGCCAGTACTCGAAGGCGAGGTGATTCAAAATGATGATGAAAGCTTCAATCCTCTTCGATTACTTCGCAGTTGGTGGAGAACGCGCAATTTCTATAAGTATCATCCATCTGCTAGGCAAGTGGAGGAGAGAAAAGGAATTTCCGAAAATGCGAGCTCGATTGCCTTGTCGACTATAAAGGAAGCTCGGTCGTTGAAGCGCAAGTTTGGTATGTCTCAAGTACGCACCCCGTACCTGGGCTTGTTTCGTTCCGTACATACGAAATGTCCAGCGAAGCGGCATGTGCTTTCTGGTTCAATACTTCAACGCACGATTCGTAGCAATCTTCGGGTATGGCAAGCAAGAGTGAAGCTGCGGATGAACTACCTGACATATCGCAACAAGTGTTTGAAACTCTACTGTTGGATGGCCCTCTTCTTGTATCCTTCCGTCTCTAAAACAATCCTGACTGTGTACAACTGCCAGGAAGTTGGAGATGTCTATTATCTCGTGGTTGATCGACGTTTGATATGTTACAATGGGCAATGGGCGATATTTGGTCTGATCGCAACAATCGGGTTGATTGTCTGGGTAGTGGGTATCCCATTCTTTTTTGGCCTCCTTATTTGGTTGGCACAGGACCGTGGTGTTGCTGCGCGTATCAGTATACTGCGCAAGCCTCAAATGCGTACACAACTACAAAAATGGATAAAGGAAGTCGAGGAACAGCAAAGAGCAGATGGACGATATGTTCGCAATATGGACAACGAGGAAGTCCAAATGGAGGAGTTAGCAAAATACATGAAGCGCAAGAATTTAAAGGTACACCTCATCAATCTTGAAAAGTGTACACAGGAGACTTACAATGTCTGCATGTAGGACTCAACAGTGCAATCTCGACTGGGCTTTATCTACGCTGAATGTAAGCGCTTCCAGTAATTCCTGGTTACTATAAATGATACTTATCTTGCTGTTTGTTGCAGATACTGATGATTACTGGTGGTTTGAGGTCGTGGATCTTTCGCGAAAGCTTTTTCTAAGTGGTGTAATCGTATTCGTGGAGAACGGAAGTGTCGAACAAGTTCTACTCGCTATCGGTGTCTGGTAAGTCTACTAGGGCGTGGCACCAGGGAAATGTTTTAACGGATTGCCAAATGCTTTCACTCTGTAGCTTGATGACGATGTGGTTCTTACTGTACTTCCAGCCGTACGATGGCTACACGGATAATCTTATCGCAAGTATCACCCAGTTGCAGCTTTATTTCACGCTGTGGCTTGGAGTCATGATCCGACTGAATGACCTCAATGTCGAGTCACTAATCAATGTGCAGCTATTGAGTTATTTACTTGTTGGCACATGCGTCGCTGTCACAATTTTTGGGTTTGCCATGATCGTCGGCGAAGGTCTCACAGAGTCACGGCGTATTTACACCGAAGAAGTGGCAGTGCGCAAGAAAAAGCTACAGGATGAGATTCGGAAGCGGTGGTTCATGGCGTTTAACTATGCAGTCTACGAGGCGCAAGTGCTGCGCTTTGGTAGTCGCCTAAACTTTACCAACTTCAGCGTGTCAGCTATCATCGGAGCTTGCTATCGTGCTAAAGCCATAGAGGAACAAGATGGAGTGACCACCCTGCCCAAATTTGAGGATGAAAACGTGGAGCTCTCGCCTACAGATTTACGTCACCCTGATACGAGCACACAAATTCGTGCCTCGACGAAACTCAAATCGAACAGATAAGGATCTCCAACTTAGCGCTTTGATGGCGAAATGTTTCATAGTGCAACCGTGCTGCCCTACTACAACTTTACAGGCACAAACTAGTGAACAATAAAAATGTGCATGCTCATTTTGAACGCACCATATATTCGTTCGAGGCTCATAATGCGACTTCCCTGGGAATCACCGCCTTGAGTTCGGCTGGTTAGACGAGGGGCCACCACCCATACCGTAATTGCATATCTGACATTCTTGCGTCCTCCAGTGGTACGATCCATTGATGACATCAAAGCCTACTGCGAATTCGGCACAATACCTGTCGTAAAGTGCCTCCCACTCACCGAACGTTACAATCTCGTACTGGCGAGCAGGTGCGGAGCCAAGACTGTAGCATACCAGCAACAAGCAAGTAAGTATTAACTACACCAGTCAATACAAAGACCAATCATACAACTCACACTTGTGTGGCCTTGAGTGACTGTTCCAGCGTGAATCCCGACAAGAACATTGAAATATATGGTGGTACAATTGTCCTTTGATGCGACAAGCACACCAACTCAGCATTTAACACTGGTCCGGGAGCGTCATCTCCTTGGCTGCGTACATATTTTCTCCACTTGTTTAGCCACTTCTTTGGCACTAAGAAGTACGTAGCGTATTTGCTCCTCCCATTCAGTGACAAATGTGGTGCCAATTGCTGCTGTCTGCTTCCCACCGAGTCCACTGGCGAGAACAAACCCTTCGGATATCCATTTTTCCTCTGTAGCAGCTCCATCATTTCGTCCGATCCTGCAATTTCCCCATCAAACCTCGCTCTCCTCTTCTCCTCAGCTTCCAGCTCCCTTGCCTCCTGTTCCAGCACACAAGTGGCGCAATCTTTACACGACGACAAGCTAAATCCTCTTAACTCGGGCGCATACACTGCAATCTCCCGGAACACCTCTCCACTCATAATAGCACGTCGATGACGACCCACACACTGAGAAGCGGGCAGCAGTGCGTCATGGGCGCAGACGATCATCGCTCCTGCCTCGACGAGCGACGAATTAGGTGTGATGTTAAGCTTCTCCAACACTAAAACGTCTTTCTTTTTAGCTGCATTTTGCCGTCTCTGCTGCCTTTTCGAGCGGCGGAATTGCAGTAGAAACTGCTCGAAGGCCTGACAACGTTTCTTGAAGGCGCCGAGCCACGCGCGGCTCACAACGACGCAGCTGGGAGAGCAGAGTGCAGCGTCTTCATAGGATCTGGCGGTAGATCGGGCCAGGAGCTCCTTTATGTGAAGCATCTCGACGCCACGTAACAAGGTCAGAGAGCGCGGCCAGTTGGAAGACGAGGACGGCAGGAAAGTCGTGACGGCGCTGAAGCTACGCGTGATCACCCGCTCCAGAGCCAGCTGCACGCATGGCGAAGACGGAGACAACGCGCGACATGTGGACGTGAGCTGCAGTACGTCCCGAGCGGACAGCAGCGAGAAGAGCTGTGCGAGCAGCCCGTCAGGGAGGTGCTCCATTGCTGGTGGCTACGCTTCGGTTCTGTAACAAGTATTTTGGATCAACTAATGGTTTTAAGGCGGAGATTGGATTTTGGGAGTTCCAGATCAGAATTCTTTAAAAGTATTTTGGATCAACTAATGGTTTTAAAGCGGAGATTAGATTTTGGGAGTTCCAGATCAGAATTTTTTAAGTGCACTAAGAAGTAACATCAACGAAGCGTTTCTATTCGCTACAAATTTAACTAATTAGAAATAGCTACTTATTATGAAGTAACATCTGTGAATTTGGAGCACGTAGAAGTAGGACTGGCCTAAATCTGGACTCCCAAATCCAATTTCCGCATTCAAACATTATTCTATTTGATCCAAAATATTTGTCACAAATAATACGGCTGCGTCCTCCGAAGATGGACGCAGCCGTCGTCCTCCGAAGACAGGACCTTACTAGTCGGCGTCATCACGTGCGCACTTCGCGCCTCGTCAAATTCGACGCGGCGGCTGCAGAAAAAAAGCCGCGCGATCACGCGCTTTTATTTGGTCTATTTGGTCCGGCGGCGATGGCTACAGTGGATGTCTTGGTGTTTGTAGAAAGTTATAGGCGCTGCGCGCAAAATGTGAAATCTGCGCGCTCGAAAATGGGAAATGTGCGCGGTCTAGTTTTTCCTCTTGACGTTTGTATAGTATACATATTTCAAGTCAAAATGAACTCTTTTTTAGATCTTTTTGGCAAGACCTTTCCTCTTGACGTTTGTATAGTATACACATTTCAAGTCAAAGCTGCGCGGCAAGTTTGACTTGAGGTTTGTAAGGGTATACAAACGTCAAGTCAAAATGAACTCTTTTTTTAGATCTTTTTGGCAAGACACAAATCGTAGGATAACATGTTATGTTGCTGGCGTTAACGAACTTGTTACGTATCTGCTACTAACGGTTAGGCAGCGCTTTGATCCGCAACGATGTCAAGCTCGACGCTGCTGGGTCACGTAGCCGACCGTTTGCCGTTCCTACTGCATCTAGCGACCGCCAGCAGCACATCAGACACGACAGCATCATGCTCGTGTATTGCTGTGAAAATCCGCCCAACACTGTTGCATTTTCTCCGTGGCAATCGAGTGTGGGTGAGTGGAATGCAGCTCTCGCAGTAGGAATTCTCTAACCAATGGTCGTGACCGTCACTTGTCAGGCTGTGGTCAGGTCCAAGGTGCCAATAACAGACATAGCAGACTATGGCGAAACGCACTCTGAAGGTGGTGAAACGCGATACAAAGTTCTGGTCTCGGTTGCAGATGGAAACGTGTGGGTTGTGACCATGCCTAGTCATTTCCAGCCTGGAGTGACGAGTGAAATGCTACTGGTACGCTCGTCTAGTGGTGATAACAGTGATAGTGGAGCAGTGCGATGGTTCTGTCAGCAGCCTGGAGTACAGTCTGTGGATCATACTCCAGCTGGCTCTGGATTGACGTCACTGACGCTGATGAGGAGCGTAGTGACGCCAACTACTTTGATTGTGAGTACTCACCGGAGCTCCGAGTCCAAGCTGCAGCGTCATCAATCTCTGGAGCTGGACGATATTGAAGGCGAGCAGTCCACATGTACCCTCTGTTTGAGTAGTCAAGTGGTGTCGCACAGTAGACTGCTGAAGAGTTTGTTCCCGTATGTGGTGAACTACACGAGTGTGGCGGTGATCTTGGTCGGAGATTTAGATGGTTGTGTGCGATTTTCGTTGGTGCAGTACTCTAGTATGAAGGGAGATGCCAGTAAGGCATCTGTGATTCGCAGTGGAACGCTTCTTCAGCTGGATGAACCTGTTCAGATGATTGTTCCGTTCACATCTTCAGAGCAGTCTTTTCCATCCTTGGAGGAACATGAACCAACGTTGTCGTCGCTAGTATTTGAAGCACTGTTAGTGGTTGGTTCTCGAGGCAGGATCGGAGTTGTTGAGCTGGCGAATGGAAGTTCAGTGGAGACATTTCCTGTTCCAGTGAACAAGCTGGAGATTGGATGCGCAGTGCAGTCATTGGTATACGCAAGCAGTTTAGGAGTTTTCGTATTTTGCTCGAGTGGTTCTGCCTTTGCTTTCAATGGTGCTGATTTACTTGTGAAAGCCCACCCGATAGGTCCAGGAGCGAATGTTCCCATCACCACTCACTCCAGTGTTTCTGCAGCGAAGTTACCCCTTCAATCGGTACGTGATCGAAGTTCCGATGCGGAGTTGACACATGTTGACACTATGTTCGTTGATCACCTTGAATACCAGGGTATTATGCGTGTGGCAACAAAAATCGACGCAGCAGGTATATCGATTCTCTACGCGTCAGGGCGGATCACAACTATTGATGAAGCAAGTCTTCGCACCATGGTGGTCAGTGTGCTGCCATTGCCATTGCAACAAAATCAAAGATGCAGAGGATCATTTTCTACTAGCGAACCAGTGAGTGAGCCTCGGGTTCGAAATCTGTTGCAAGACATCGCGCAAATTTCCTCTAAATCATCTACTTTACGGGCAAAATCGAAGCACATGGACCATCAGCTCATGACGATGCACTCGGCTTTGAAAATACTGCGGGCTGTGGAAACAACAGGTTTGTGAATTGTTTATCATACTTTGTGATCGTCGCCTCAAGCTATAGTTCCTGTATCTTACTGCAGGTGTCGAGTCTGTGGTCAAGTGCGAGCTGAGAGCTTCGATGATAACAACTGGAAGCTTCTCAGATCGACAGACAGTTAAATTGATATGTTCCTTACATTTCATCAATCCCGAAGCTATCGTCTCACTTGATGACTGGTACGTCGTTACCATCGTTCACTTGCTGCTCGTTTGATTATACCTGACATTACGCTATGCTATTTGTTATGTAAATAGGTGTTTGTGCCTGTACGTGCGTATCTGTCATCGTGCGGTAGTGACGTACTCCTTTCCGATGAATACCATTACAATGCGTGGAGAACAGAGCATCGTCCTTGATCCAGACACGCTTGCTCAGCAAGACCAGGGGTCGTTGCGGGTATCATGCTCGATGGTATTTTGTCCCTCAGGTTGCGGACATACAGAAAACAAGAAAAGAGAAGCAGACTGTACCGAGTCAAAGACACTGAAGCAGGATAGTCCGTTATCGTTTGGGATCCCTCTGGTGCAAGACCGACGGTTCTTGTTCGCACAGTTGTGTCAGCCCCTCGAAGAAGAAGAAATTCCTGTCAGCCAGGTTGCCATCCATTCTGCGTTCCGCCAGAACCATGATCCATTCATGCCAATTGAAAGAACAAACAAAGAATCGAAAGCCACATCGTCTGCACTTTGGAGCGGTGTGCAATGGTGGGCTGCGCTGGCTGACCATGCCCAAACGAACCCATCATTCGCAACTGTGTGGTCAAAAATTACGCCTCCAGAATCGGCAGCGTTGGCGTTATCTCCACCTTCCCGATTTGTGATCTCTATTCCTTCATTCTTTTCCACTGAAGACGATGAGGAGGATGACGAGGACATGGATGAAGATTTTGAAAAGATTCGCGTCGAGAGGATGGTATCATTCCTTTGTCAGCTCTTGGAGATACCCATTGATGAAGTTCCACGATTACGCCGTAGCTGTCGAACGCAGAATGGAAAACTCTGGACAGTACTACGAACTCTTACAGGAAGCCTCATACTCCTACGTTTTACACCGTCAGAAGATCAACAGCGATCAGTTGATCTCATTATTCAGTGTTCCGATGTGGCTGATCTCTCAGCGGTACGTACTCCGTGCTGCTACTACAACGCAATTCACTCCTGAACTAACTAAACTAATTGTGGTACGGCGAAGATGCGAGCGCTTGTGCTGGATGTGATCAACAATTGGAGCGACGGAGGTTCTAGAGTAATTAGTGAAGAAGACTGTTCTGATGAACTAGCGCTGGATATGGACGAGATGTTGGAGCCAATAGCGGCTCTCGAAAATCTTCTGGAGGTTCGTAGCTCAGTACCTCTAGCTCATGGTATGTTGATGCAATTTATCTAATGTACATGTTGGTTCATTCGCTTCACAGAGTCTCACCCTGAAGACAGTGAAAAGAATAGAAGATCTCAACTCGGCTAGTTGTACTGATGAAGTTCTTCACGCGCTCTCGCAGCTGGCACAACTGGAGACACAAACGCTCATGCTATACTGGAATTCAAGGCTACCACTCAACAGGACAATCATGTAAAACAGCCCTTGTCGAGAATAGAAGGCCTACAACAAAAATTATTAGCTACTCGAAGCACACTTGAAGCAGACGAGTAGTGCATTTTTGCTGGCAATCAATTTTTTACTGCATAATTTCGTGGATCGGAGAAGTACCTCAATTCAAAATACGGCATGTACCTTTGGTACTATATTGCTAAAGATCTTCAGAGGGGAGATGTTGGTCTCGTAACGATGCTTTCTCAGACGGTGAAGACACAGAGTATAGGCGCTACACGTCACAAAGATGTTAGTAGCGCTCCTGCTATTGCACAAACTGTTGCTATCGAACCTCAAAGTAGCGGGGTGCTCGAGTTGGCCACAGAGTGTAAATGAGGGTCAAGTAGATAAAGCAATACACTGAGGTTGTCATGGCAGCAACTGTCTTCTCGCGTACCCACGGTGACAAGAACGACGCGATAAGCACGATGACAGGCAAAGCTACGAAAAACACTGAGAATAAGCAGCACATCTGAAGCTGGGGTGAGCAAAACACTTGTCTGGCACAACAATTTTAACACTTACTCGCAGAAAGAAGTGTCGCTTTATCGAGCTTTTCTCGTAAGAGCGTGTCTCCAGGATAGTATTGATGAACCACCCAAGCACACACACCTGTAAGATACAGATTCCGAGCCCCGGCCACGAGTCGTAAATGTACAGCGTCGATGCTGGGTCAAGCCATACTAGATACCACATCGCCATGGACAGGTAAAGCACAAGAATGACAAGAATGACACACGAAAGCTTGATTTGTCCGTCCAGTGTCACACTGTTGATCGTCCAGCCTTTCGCGATCAGCATCGCCAACAGCAAAGTTCCCACTCGAACAAACACCTCTGTGATCTTGGCTGCATACTTGAAGAACGGTACCCCCAAACCATTGGATTGGTATATGGTAAAGTGGATGAAGAGCAACGCGTTGAACAAGAAGAAAAACAATACCACTAGCGTAAGAATTCTCATGATCGGGTGAAAAGATTCACTCCTCATGCCACGCACTGCCACAATTTGTGCCACACTTGCAGCCCCAGCCACTGTCGTCATGACTGCGTAAATAGTTGGCATTCCTTGTTGCTGGACGGGAAGTTCACTCCCATCCCCCTGTGTCATGTGAATGTTGAACCACGACGTAAAGTAGTATTTGCGAAAGTTGCTCTCGGTGATCTCCGCAAAGGAGGGTTTATACTTATCCCCTCCAGGAACACAACGCGCAAGAGCCACATACCAAAATCTCGGACGTAGATGCTCATGAATGTCCACACTAAAGGAGAAGGGGGTCACATGATGGCTATTGGTGGCTGTCACATTAAAGACGCCCTTTGTGTGCTTCGCAGAGACCTTGCAGTAACAGTCGCAGGAATTTTCGGTCATAATGTAATTCCAGAAGAGCGCTTCATCGTCATAGATGGCGACTTGGAGTCCGTCCACATCCGTCTCAATCTCGCCCACAATGCGCTGACGGCAACAATCAACGTTAGCACAGATTGGCGATCCTAGTATACATTTCGTAAACGTTTCGTCGTACCCCTGCGACGTCGTCGAGTGTGGCCGTCCAAGAGAAACAGAACTTGCCGATATATTGGAACTGCCGCCCCACAGTGTACCCCGCGAAGATACTGGCTTGGGTGACGCACAAAAGAAGAGCAAAGCTGAGCACTAACAGGAATCGCATCGTTGTTCTCTCGTTGGGAACTGCAGACCTGGCGATCTTCTAGCAATTCAACTTCAAAAACCAGCAAGAATTTGATTGGCTAAAGAAGGCGGTTTTTATTATGTAGCCATGTTGCTGTGAGTTATGGGTTTGAAAGCTTTGGCAAACACGTAGTTACGTCTGGAGTCGCAAAGGACAAAGACTATTGTCACCAAGAATCAAGGAGCTTTCCGATTTCTGGCTTTGGCGATTCGGGCGGATATTTCTTGCTCCTCGAATTTCGGTACAGCAGTCGATAGACTGGACGTGGGTTCGCCCAACGTGGTTTTGAAGTCAGCTGATGCTTTGTGGTGGAGGTGGCATGTTGTACATGTAGTCGAGTTGCTGATTACAGGTCAGGGACTTTCGCTGCTGTCTCCAACTGAGATCGTGTCATCCTGTCAGAGAGCTTCGTCCGACAGGCTTCGCCTCCAACAATAACGCTGATGTGACATCAGTGATGTCTCCAGCAGCAGCCACAGCGATGAGTTACCCTAGCGTAGTGTACATGTAGTAACAGCTCCTTTTGCGTAACGTTTGCTGCACCACACATCCCATACATTGATACCCAGGAATATCGGATACAGTGTACTGGTCGATAGACACATAGCAATGGGATGATACCATAGTCAAAGTCAGCGATACTGCTGTGTTAGAGTCGCTGGTATTTAGCGACGCAATGTGCATCTTGCCCAGCACAGCACCATTCCTTGCGAGTCTGATCGACTCGCGTGCAACAAGGCGACAATAGTCTCCAAGTCTGTTCCAGCATCTGGCCAGACATCTCACTTTCAGTATGCCATCCAATCGGAGCTCCGTAAAAGAGTTCGGTTTTTGGGAAAGGGCTTGGGGACTTGGCGATTTTGCGGCAACTTGACCATCACGTCGATTGGGAGTCAGTTTTCCAACGGGCCAGTGGCGCGTCGAGTCGTGTAGGAGAAGTCTCGTGTGGTCCGTCGTGAGGGAGGGAGTGCAGCATTGCTCACAAGCTGCTCTATCGCAAACTCGCGCTCTACTACGAGAGGCAAAGGAGACCGACCGTCCATCGTCAGGTGTCAAGGCTCGTTCCCTCCTCTTCGTCTTATCCCTCAGTCTTCTAGACGTCCAAGGCTCAGCTCACACAGGCACATCGAACCTTATAGAAACAGTGCAGGAGTGTTGGTCTCTTCACCATGACGGTGCGACGCACAGAGGAGCTGCAGGAGTGGATCTGTAGCGTCACAGCGACGTCCAATGACCATGGCGAGCACCTTTCAGTCATGTTGCGCGATGGCCAGTTGCTGTGTCTACTGGCGAATGGCGTGGACCCCAAGGCCAATCTCAAGGTGAACAAGCTCAACACAGTCTTCCACTCGAAGGCCAACATCCGTCTCTTCTTAGAGTGGTGCAAGAAGCAGGGACTGAATGAGGGAGAAATCTTCCAGCCTGACGACTTGTTAGATGCCGGTGCAGACTTTACGACAGTCCTCGAGACACTCTCTATCCTCTTTGACAGGTTCGGCACCATTGGGTACACGGGCGAGTATGAGGAGGACCCTGTTTCAGATGCAGAGTCGATGGCGTCTACTGGAAGCTCACAAGGCACATCGCCAGTCAAGAAGACCAACAGCAATAATAAACTCACGAGCTTCATGAAGGGCGGATTCCTATCGAGGAAGAAGAAATCGAGTAAGAAGGTCGTGGACAAATCGCCAGACGGTACACCACCGTCGACGCCTCCGCCAGTGTCACCTCAGGTCGGAGGGGGAGTGATGTCGCCATCCGGTTCACCCCCTACGACGCCGTTGGCACCACCACCTCAAAAGGATGTGAGGAGCAACAGTGGAGGTGCAAACTCGAACAGGTTGAACGCCTTCTTAAGCCAAGTACCAGCGGCGCATGGATCTCCGTTGACGCATATTGAACGCCCGTCAGGTCCACCAAAGAAGACCAACTCAGTGAGGAAGCCACCGGCACCCAAGCCGGCACCCAAGCCACAACCGACGGTAAGGAGACCACCGTCGCCCAAACAACCCCCAAAGTCTCAGCCGACAGGTGGGGATGCCCGGAACAAATTCGCGGCCTTCATGAAATCCAACCCGCCTGCTGTAGAGTCAACACATGATTCCGCCCCAGGTGGCAAGTCATCGGCCTCTCCCACTGCGGGCAATAAACCTCCTTCTCCTCCGAAGTCTGCTCCTGTCCGAGGTCGCGGCACCTCAAGCGAGCAGTTTGCGCAGCGCAAGGCTGTCTTCGCTCAAGGTAACAGCAGCCCGAAGCCGGATATGCCAGCCCCCGCTCCATCGAAGCCATCCGTTAATACGGGAGGCGCCAATAAACTCAACAGCTTTATGCAGCAACAACCATCAGCGTCGCCCGCTTCCTCGACGAAGCCTCGCTCCCAGAGCAAGCTGGCAGCATTCCTAGCTACGACAAACTCGATTCCATCGATTGCAGCAACACCGTCGGCTGCTCCGCCGAAACCGACGTTTGCTTCGTTTAACCCGATGAAGAACTCCCCTGCTGGCGGTCGATCAGCCCCGAAGCCTGCGTTCAATGCACCGAGTCATGCAACCACACCAACGTCGTTCAAGCCGCGACACATGATTGAGCGCTCCACAGGCCGCGGTAACTACATCCGCAAGCGCCAAACGTACTGGGTGCCTCCTAAACGTCGACGCAATAACTTCAGCTTGGAGAAGAAGCGAAAAGCTTTCATGAACGAACAGCTTGAGATTAAGGAGGAACAACTTCGTCAGCAGGCCGCAGGCGCTGGAAACAAGCTGAACTTGATTGTACCCGGCGTTCAGTGCTATATTCCTGACAAGGAGGAAGTATGGCTGCTTTCCGAAATCATGGACTACAATGACCGTCGAAAAGAGGTGACCATCACAGCTTTCCTGGACTCGGGCGATTCAGAGCAGCGTGTCGTTGATCTCAAGAACCCAGACATCATTCGAGCGGTTGCTGGACCGACGGCTACCGAGGTGGAGTCGCTCCCAGTTGCAATCCTTCACGACAATCCGGAGGGTGTGGAAGATATGCGTCTGCTCCGATACTTGAATGAGCCTTCGATTCTGTTCAACTTGAAACAGCGCTTTGCTGCGTCAAAACCTTACACGTACACTAACGACATTGTGATCGCACTAAACCCGTACAAGTGGATCGACAACCTCTACGGTGATCACCTGCATGAACAGTACCTGAGGAAACCACGTGACTCACTGCCTCCTCACGTATACTCCACATCGACAGCGGCCTACAATCACATGAAGACCAACGAGATGAATCAGAGTATTTTGGTGAGTGGCGAGTCTGGTGCTGGTAAAACAGAAACGACGAAAATTGTGATGAATCACTTGGCCAGCGTGGCTGGTGGCCGCATGGATAAGACTATTGCCAAGGTCATTGACGTGAACCCGCTTCTCGAATCTTTCGGTAATGCCAAGACGACACGTAATGACAACAGTTCGCGTTTTGGTAAGTTTACGCAGCTTCAGTTTGACAACCGTGGCAAGTTGATCGGTGCCAAGTGCGAGACGTACTTGCTGGAGAAGTCGCGTGTGGTATCTATTGCTGATGGTGAACGCAACTACCACATCTTCTATCAGCTTCTGGCTGGTCTACCCAGTAACGAACGTAAGGAGTTTGGGCTGGACCCTGACTGCCAGTACCAATACGCTGGCTCACTCGCGGAGATGCAGATCCCTGGTTTAGACGATGCAAAGTGGTTTGCAGGCACACAAAAATCGCTGTCCATAATTGGTCTGGACACCGGCGCACAAAAGACGCTTTTCAAGATTCTTGCTGGTGTGCTGCTGCTTGGTGAGGTGATGTTTGACAAGAGTGGTGAGAATGGATCTCGCATTTCGAGTGGTTCAGCTCTGTCGCAGGTAGCCAAGATGTTCGGTCTTCCAACGACAAGAATCGAGGAAGCATTGTGCAACCGCACTGTCATCACGCGCAATGATAGTGTGACAGTGCCGCTGGCACCTGTAGAAGCAGCGGAGAACCGTGATGCACTGGCTAAAACCATCTACTCCAAGATGTTTGACTGGATGGTCGTAAAAATCAACGCTGCTATCAGCACAGACGAGAGCCGCATCAAGGGCCAGATTGGTGTGTTGGATATTTTCGGCTTTGAGGACTTCGTCCACAACGGCTTTGAGCAGTTCTGCATTAACTATGCAAACGAGAAGTTGCAGCAGAAGTTCACTACCGATGTGTTCAAGACTGTTGAGGACGAGTACATTCGCGAAGGATTGCAATTTGATCATATTCAATATCAGGACAATGTGGGCATTGTCGATGTGATCGAGGGTAAGCTGGGTATTATCGCCTTGATGAACGACCACCTTCGTCAACCGCGTGACACTGAAGAGGCTCTGGTTAACAAAATCCGAACGAATCACCAGACGATGAAGGACGGCAAAGTGAACGAGAGTATTGACTTTCCCAAGGTGAAGCGCACGCAGTTCATCATCAACCACTATGCAGGTTCCGTCACATACGAGACGGTGGGTTTTATGGAGAAGCATCGCGACACATTGCAGAAGGACCTTCTTGACTTGATCCAGCTTAGTAGTCTATCGTTGCTTCCGGAGCTCTTTGAAGACGCCGAGGCGACAACGGAGGGTGGCAGTGGTCGTGGTAAGAAAGCGCCAAAGAGTCTTGGAACGCAGTTCAAGACATCCCTGGCTCAGCTAATGGAAAACATTAGAACCACCAACACGCACTACGTGCGTTGCATCAAGCCGAACTCAAACAAAAGCCCGACAGAGTTCAACAAGCGTATGATCGTGGAGCAGTTGCGATCGGCCGGTGTGGTTGAAGCCATCCGTATCACGCGCTCTGGTTACCCGAGTCGGCTCACTCCGAAGGAGTTGGCCACGCGCTATGCCATTATGTTCCCTCCGTCCATGCACAGCAAGGATGTTCGCCGCACATGCAGCGTCTTCATGACGTCAATCGGTCGGAAGTCGCCGCTGGAGTACCAAATGGGAAAGACACTGATCTACTTCAAAAATGGTGTCATGGAAGAGCTGGAGGCCATGAAGTCCGATTTCATGTACTACGAGGCACGCACGATCCAGCGTATCGCTCTCGGTTTCCTGGAGCGACGTCGTCTGCGTAACAAGATTCGCGCCGCCATTGTGCTGCAATCGTATTCGCGGATGTCGTTGGACTACAAAGAGTATCACTTTCAGCGCCGTGCGATCATCAAGATTCAGCGTGGCTGGAAGAGGTATAAAGCTGTCCCCGTTGAGCCCGAGTACAACAATTCGGATGAGTACAACGGCGGAGGTCAGTGGGTCGACGATCTGGATGACCTCGACGACTCGGACGCCGACGAAGGTTTTGGCGATGACCCGGCCGCGGTTCGTGCAGGACGCGGCAGGTCAATCGCTGACCGTATGGAGTCGTTCAAGGTTGCTCACTCAGGTCGTCGCGGCAGTGTGAAGCGTCTGAACGAGCTGTCGGCTCGTGCGAAGAGCTTCATGAAGCCTCGCAGTGGCAGCGGCAGTACGTCGAGCTCGAGCGGCATCTCGCTGGAGGATGAGAATTCGATGCTCAAGATCGAGAACCGCAACCTGAAGTACGATCTGGAACTAATGCGCGAGCAATGCATCGAGCTGCAGGCCATCATCCTCGAGATCAACAAGAGCCGCAAGAGGTAAAATGCATGCCGTCGGGTGCAGCTCTAAACCTCGCTGCGTTCTCTGGAAACTCAAGGCCGCAGCAAGAGGACAACAGTTTTTAAGTAAACGCCGCAAGGCGTATATCTGTAGCGAAAGGCAAGAACAAGTTTCTCTTTCAAATGTGAAGACGTTGAGTAGTTTACCACAGTTGTTGCTAGTGTTCTTGCATTGACATCTCTGCACGGTTATACCAGGTCTATCGATGGCGGGAGAGGACATTCATTGATGTGCAGTGTTGGTCCATCAGCCAGATGGATGGCACGCTTTCGTCGTGAGTCACGGGGCGACATGAATACTTCTGTGTGGCTTCAGGCATCATCCCCATCGGAGTCTAGTGCGTGCTTTGCTTGTTACAGGGCGGAATTCGAAGCAAGGGTGTCAAGAGAGCGAGAAAGCAGCGCAGCAGTGTCGTTAAGTCGGTGTCGATGGCATTGCTGATGCCCGACATCAACCTCCGTCGCGCAAAGCACCACCTCGAGGTTTGTAGAATTCACGTTTCATCTATCGAGTTTAGAATTTGACGTTCATATTCTTATCCTTCATCGCGTTGGGTGCTGCTATTATCGTTCCCAGCGCTACTGGCGCCAATTGCTTGGCGGAGGCAGACCAGGAGAGCGCAGACGTTTGATATTTCGATCCAAGTCCGTTAACCAGGCCAAAGCCAATCAAGCAGCTCCAGAGAATGCCAACTCCACTGTCAGTGTCACTGGAATCAAGTCTGTTGACGTCCCACGAATTCAAAATCTAGAGTTCCAGCCGAAAATGGAGGACCCCGCTTCTGGCGTCAACGAGGTTGTCTGTGACTCTGACGGTAAACTCGCCATCGGACTTGATTGCAGATCTGCTGTTGTGGTGAACAGCTCAAGTTGCAATCAGGAGACTGAGACTGATGGCGATTTCAAAGAGAAGAATGAAAAACAGCATGGAATACTGAATCAAGGGCCTGCTATCGAAGATGCTACGGCTGTTGGTGAACCAGAGTGCAATCAACCTGCAGTCTTCGAAGACGCTGACGAACATTTGAAGTCGGAATCGGAGCAAGCACCGTCGTCGACAAGTACAACCGGAACTTCGTCATCGGTGAGTTCTGTTTTCACTGAGCCACCTACATCCGCAGCAAGAGCAAACGTCGGTGTCGGTAAGCCACCACTGCCGAAAAATATGCCACAGACGAAGCACATTTCGCGAGTTCAAGGTCAGTAAAGCTATTCTTTTGCGGACCGTAACAGATTTGTTGACTCACCATGTTGTTCACGTCTTACGCACAGGCCCGACACTAGGTTCTATCTTGCAGCGGATCCATCTCAACGACGGAGATGTGAGAGAATTGGACTTTTCAACTCTCGCACAACACAACAAGAGATTGGAATCTGAAGGATGTGCTCTTGTGGCACGATCTCTGTCAACTAATCGCACCGTTCGGACTCTCATTATTCGAGACCATGCTATCGGAGATGATGGTGCCATTGCTCTCTCGAAAATGTTATGCAACAACACAACTCTAGAATACCTGGACTTGTACGGGAATGGTATCGGTGACCGAGGGGCTGAAGCATTGGCACAGGCATTGTATGGCCATGACTCACTGACGCAGTTGTGTCTAAAGAGTAACCTGATAACTGATCGTGGAGCTAAGGCTTTAGCCCAAGCCATCCGTTGTAACTGCACTCTCAAGTCTCTAGAACTCGTTCATAACCAGATCACGCAAGTCGGAGCTCAGGAACTTTTGGATGCACTGGACGTCAACATGCACTTGGAGACGGTTGGCCTGGATTCAAACAATGTACCTGCGTTTGCAGCGAGTCAAATTGCTGCGGCACTAGCACGCAACCGTGCCGAGTCGTTGATACTTGAGTCTCACGCCGCAGAGAAGAAGGCCAACAAAATTGTACGTAGAGCCAGCGGTTTGGACACCCAAGACGAAGACGATAGTAAGAGCGAGAGCGAAGCCTGGGAAGACGATGACTGGGATGATGATGACGGTGACAGCATCTCGAGTGGCTTTTTGAGTTGCTCAGGTGTCACAGACATTCCCTTAAGTAGCAGCGGTTTGTGGATTTGAGGTAACGTCGGGGTAGTGAGGACACAAATATAATGAAGACTCAACTTGTAGAAGGTGAAATTATGCATATACGTATCCAACCAAGGTATGCGCTTGATCAACACAAAAAGTTAGCTGTTGTTTTAGCGCAATCGTCAACCAGAACTTCATGGTACCCAATTGTTTGCACACTGTCAGCCCAAACTTGGTCCGGTGGTACTTCGATGGATGCGAAACATGCGTTTGCACCGGGGCATTGTCCCCATTCTTCATGGAAAGTTTCTTTGTAGTGCTTGTTCAGGTACCAGTCAATTTTCTCTTGAACAGGAGGAGCATCATATTGGCCAAGTAGTTTCAGAGACTCGTCATCCCATTCATTCTTCTCTGTCGGTTCCTTGCCAAGAGGAGAGAAAAAAGCACGGACACAGAAGCTTGGTAATGGTTCGGGACGGTATTTCGGCTGCACGTTCCAGCTTGTATCAATTGCCGTTGTCTTCGTTTCGTTGAATGGCGGTGATTTCCACCTCGTTTTCTCACAGGTACAAGTATCGGATAATCGAGGATCAGCCTGTGGAAATATTGGTGAGCTGGTCATGGTCGTGACAGTATGCATTCTATGCCATGGTGGAGATACCAGGTGATCTTCCCGAGCTCTCAACTTTGGGGTCTTGCAAACAGCACCGAAGAATGCATTCGTGCTTTCAAGTTCATTTTCTTGACTTGACGTGTTCCACATTGCATCGGAAGAGCGAGCTGCAAAGAGTACACTTGGATCTGTGAAAATGTCGTAATTGAATCTCACACTTTTTCGAGGATTCCTTTTGTTGAAAGAAGACTTGAGAGACGTTGGTGCTGTGGCCGAGGTGAAAATCAAGCTACAGCTCTCTAGTACAGACGCGACATCGTATACCCGGCGATGGACATCCTTACACGAAGCTTCGTTCCACATCAACGGCACTAAAGCACCAATGAATTTCTTCGCTTCAATAAGACGAGCGCTCATATTCGGCAGCGCCACCCCAACTTGATAATCTTGTTGGAACAACAAACCAAGAAAGCAAATTGTCGTATTGACTAAGCACGGCCATTTCTCAGTTGTCGCCAGGTCTTCCACAACTTTGACGATAGCGCCGTCTTCCTCCACAATACTGACCGGGCTTAAACCTCGAGATTGACGAAAATTCACCATCACACGTGCCGCGTTGCGCTGCATCTCCGCTAGGTGCTGCACGACGGCAGCCTTCCCATTGTACAAAAAGCCTGCTTTGGCCTTTTGAGTATCGTTACAGCGAACTCGCTTGATCACTCCAATCCCTATAGTCACACATGTTTGGACCTCCGTCGCGCTAAGCAGAAATTGCAGGTGTCATACCTTCCAGAACGTGCAAGACATCGTAGATCCGTCTCTTCCTCAGTACTACGCAACAATTAGCACCATGGTATGAGAACAATGCAAATGCATGCCATACCCTTCATCTTGTAGATGTCGCTAGATGGGACGAAGAGCGGGAACGCAGGGCCGGATGCAGAGCCTTGCAAAATCTCGTGCTCCTTGAAAAACTGCAACATAGTGCGCGTTCTGGTATGCCACAAACCACGTTAGTACATTGCGCTTGCTTCTTTTTAGTTGTTGGGAAGTACATTTCACCCAAACTCTTAGCCGCTGCGAATTGTGCTTGGATACCATTCCATGTCGCCGTTGGGAGGCCATTCACGTGGGTCTTGATCCTACTAGGATGTGATGGCACGGGGTTGACGCGACGTGGATGTTGCTGGCGTTTGCGCCGCTCTCTCGGTTGATTCGGAGCGCACTCCACCTTAACGGTCACCACTGCAACTGCGTCTTTTGTTGAGTTGAAACGTAATTTTCGTCGGCGTCCGCGCTGGGTCTTCATCGGCTTGCGTTCAAGTCGGCAAATTCGAAAGTGAGAGAGGAATCCGAAGTTGAAGTGACCATCACTCCAAGTGAAGTGATCACGAACTATTCGACCAGCACTGATGATGCTACATTTTCTTGATTAACTAAAGTATGCATTGTTGAGACAAAGGACAATGATGATCGCATAATCCCTTGGTTTGACAGATTGAAGTGGCGATTGCAAGATTGGCAATGCAGGCACCTGACCCTGTCGCTTTAGATGAATCTCAAAGCAATTCCAAGAGCATCGTCATAGCAGAATGTCGAATACGGTCTAGTGGTGAATACTTTTGCTTTGACACATCATCGCAAAAATAACAGATGCAAAGCGAAACCCCTTCCAACTCGTCTTCCATGTTTGCTGGTGGTGGTCTATTCAAAGCCGTGGACGGTTAGTGTGGTTCATTCTAGTCTTCTCGCTTACTCGTTGCCCAGTTCCACCACCACTGGGCACTAGCTCTCATCTTCCTGTCTCTGGTTGTGGCTGTGTGTGACGGAGTGAGCCATGGGCGAAGGAACGGCGGGGCACACTGGAGACTTCCGCGTGGTTTACTTAAACGATGCACACCGCAACACTGAAGCCGGCTACTGCAACAACTTCATTGTCACATCCAAGTACACAATTGCAAGTTTTCTGCCCAAGTTTCTCTTCGAAAGCTTTCGCAAACTCTCCAACCTGTACTTCCTCATCATCTGTATCTTGCAGTGCATCCCGGACATCAGCAATACCAATGGTCAACCGTCAACGTTGCCACCTTTGCTGTTTATCATCACGGTTGATGGTGTATTTGCCGTTCTCGAAGATCACAAGCGTCACCAAGCCGACAACATTGCGAATGCAAGTCCGACACTTGTTCTTGACCGCGAAACAAGGAAATTTAAGCAAACGACGTGGGCAGATGTCGTAGTAGGTGATGTGGTCAAAGTTACAAACCGTGGCCAGATACCGGCCGATATGCTTGTGCTGGCGGTGAGTGAAATCCCGAATCAACCACCGTGTGGTATTTGTTATGTCGAAACAAAGTCTTTGGATGGAGAAACCAATATGAAAGTTCGCTCCGCGATGGAGTGTACACTTGCAGACATGGGATCCGTCGACAATTTGGTCAGGATGAAAGGTGTTATCCGTTGTGAGCACCCTAATAATGCGATTAACAGTTTTCAGGGTGTGTTGGAACTTGACGGAAAAGAGAAGGCTTCGATTCCATACGAAAGTATTATTCTACGTGGTTGTATCATTCGCAACACGGAGTGGATTCACGGTATTGTGTTCAACACCGGCAAGGACACGAAGATTATGATGAGTAACTCGGCACCTCCATCTAAAATGAGCTCGATGGACCGGTCTATCAACCAGTACACAGTTGTGTTGCTGGCGATTCTTGTCATATTCAGCGCTGTTGGTGCAACTGGAGCGGTAGGCTGGAAATCGGATCATGACTCCTTGTGGTATCTCAAGTTGACCACATCCGACAACAGCGTTTTCGTGGACTGGCTGATTATGTTGTTTTACTACCTGCTACTCATGTACCAGTTTGTGCCTATTTCATTAGCCGTCTCCATGAGTATGGTCAAATATCTCCAAGCACAGTTCATTCAATGGGATATCAGCATATACCATCCAGACACAGATACACCCACGCTTGTTCGCTCCATGTCACTTAACGAAGAGCTCGGGCAGATTTCGTATATCTTCTCCGACAAAACAGGTACTCTCACGTGTAATGTCATGGAGTTCCGGAAATGTTCGATTGGCGGTGTTTCGTATGGCAACGGAACTACGGAAATTGGATTGGCTGCATTAAGACGTGCAGGAAAACCTCTTCCAGATATGGCTTCGCAGTCAAAGGGACCAAAAGTTCCATATGTAAACTTCGATGGTCCAGAGTTATTTAACGACATGAAGGGGGACGCGGGGTCCGCTCAAAAGGGACGTATAGATGCCTTCTTCACACACCTTGCAGTGTGCCATACCGTCATCCCAGAACGGCACGAAAATTCATCAGAAGTCACTCTTTCGGCTTCATCACCTGATGAACAGGCACTGGTTGCTGGCGCAGGGTACTTTGGTTACGAGTTTGTGAATCGATCTCCTGGAATCGCACACGTCAAAGTTCGTGGCACGGTTCAAAAATATGAGATGCTTGACGTGCTTGAATTCAACAGTACACGAAAGCGCATGAGCACGATTATTCGCCACCCCAATGGCAGAATCTTTTTGTACTCGAAAGGTGCAGACGTAATCATCTACGGTTTGTTGATAAAGGACAAAGAGGACGAATCAACCTCCTCGCAACTCCAGGAAATTACTCGACGTCACATCGACCAGTACGCTGAGGATGGACTTCGAACCCTCACCATTGCTGTTCGCGAGATTGAGCCTTCATATTACGCAGAGTGGTCGACACGCTTCCACGATGCGCAAAATAATCTGAATGAAATTGACAAACGCAAAAAGGACCTCCCGAATGCGATTGACGAATGCATGAATGAGATCGAGCAAGACTTGGAGCTTCTTGGAGCGACTGCAATTGAAGACAAGCTGCAATCTGGTGTTCCGGACGCGATCGCCAATTTGGCGTGTGCAGGTATCAAAATCTGGGTACTTACGGGCGACAAGGAAGAAACTGCTATCAACATCGGCTTTGCTTGTCAGCTCGTCACGAATGATATGAAGCTTTTCATCATCAATGCGAAGAACGCACCAACTGCTGAAGTGCTTGAAAACACCTTGCGAGACGAAATTGGAGTTCGCAGCGCAGATGTCACAGTGTATCTCGCTTCGCCACCAAGTACCAGAGGGGAGCTCCGAGAGTTAGCTCTTGTTATTGACGGCGAGACGCTTATGTATGCTCTACGCGGCTCGTGCCGTCCCCTGCTTGCCGAGTTTTCTCAATTCTGCAAAGCCGTTATCGCGTGTCGAGTATCCCCAGCTCAAAAAGCCGAGATGGTTGCCCTAATCAAGGAGTATGTCCCTGGGGTTCGTACCCTTGCTATCGGAGATGGAGCAAACGATGTATCTATGATTCAAGAAGCTCATGTTGGTGTCGGAATTTCTGGCCAAGAAGGTATGCAGGCGGTAAATTCAAGCGACTACGCCATTGCTCAATTTCGTTACTTGCAACGCTTGCTGCTTGTCCACGGCCGATGGAACTACCGACGTATGGCACAACTGGTGTTATACATGTTCTACAAGAATATCCTCTTCACGGCTGCTCAATACTGGTATACGCTCTTGTGTGGCTTCTCCGGGCAAAAGTTTTTCCTGGAGAGCGGCACCCAACTGTACAACATCGCGCTAACGGCAATCCCGATCGTTGCAGCCTCTATCTTGGATCAAGACGTAAACGACGAAGTAGCCATGACATATCCCAAACTCTACTTCACGGGACCTCGGGATGAAGACATCAATACCCGTATATTTTCGCTGTGGGTCGTAGGTGCGATCATCGAAAGTGTCATTATCACTTTCATCACTCTTCATGGCTTACAGAAGGCAGGGTTTGGTGGAGCAAGTCCAACGATGTGGATGGAGGGTTTCATCGTCTTCACCCTCGTCGTCTCTATTGCCAATTCAAAGCTGTTCATGTTCCAGAATAGTTTCTACTTCTTTAACTACTTCCTCTACCTCGGATCAGTGCTGGTGTGGCTCGTAGTCGCTTTCGTGTGCAGTCACGTTTACTTCCTCTCGGATCTCACGTGGGAGTTCATGTTAGAGCAATCTTTTGGATTGGCATCATTCTGGCTTATCTATTTATTCGTCCCGGTGGCAGCACTCTCGTATGCACATCTACTCAACGGCGTTCGATCGACATTCTTTCCAGAATATTGGCACCTCGCCAAAGAGGTCACCAAATTCAACCTTGACCGAAAACTTCTGCACTGGAATGACAACAGTAATGCATCGGTGGCGGTACCAGCCCGTCTTCCACATACAAAAAGATCTGCCAAGAAGACTAGCTCCGTTATTCCAACAAACGGTCGACCCCAGCAGCATAGGACAACGCTACAGAAAGCATATCATGGTTTTGCCTTCTCTAAAGATGGGTATGCTGGGGCTACCGAGACTCGGTTGCTCATGAGTCGTAGCTCTATCACAAGTGTAACATAAGTATGTGAGTGTAAGGTTAGACCATAGCTGAATTTTCACAAGTACACAAATGTATGAACCTACTTCAGGCCTTCGCGTCATTTGTTCACTTGGATACCTGGATGAGGCACCACATTTCCTCTATCAGCGTAGCCAATTCGCGATAGAAACCTCAAGTTTGGTGGCGAGAAGAACAGCAGTTCATCAATTACTCGATGCCTCCCCTCTAGTGTCGTTGTGGCATCAGGTCGAAAGGCAGCGGCTCGTTGGAGAAACAGTCTAAACCGCCGTCAGATCATACGTATTAGTATGCATGAACCTAAGTAGCAAAGGGTGGCAATACCTGGCAGTAACTCCTTCCAGTCTTGCGATTTTCTCCGAGTCTGAAGCGTGTCGTTGTACGAACCCAGAACGTCGTTTAATTCGTTCATATTTCTGCAACAAGCGGCATTCGTCCTGTTCATTTGCATCAGCAAGTTGATATGCAAGGCGATGGGGACTACAACGACTCAATCGTGAGAAACCACGTAAGTTCCTGGCGAGACGCAATCTCTTCACTGCCTTCAAGATATTTGCATCGTGTTTCTGTTGCGCTTGTCTTTTGCTCTCCTCCAGTTTCGCAGCATCAATAGCTTTAGCATCTTTCTTGTCAATGGCAACTCGTTTCACTTGCTTCTTCTTGCTCGTACGTCGCATCACCAATCGCTCGTACCTGATGCAAAAGATTCACATGAGTATACATCAATACAGTTGCAAAGTTTGCAGTGCAAAAGCATACAAACGGTTGAAATCGTCTCCATCCGCCATCTTTTCCTTTTTGCAGTACAATTATCATGCAACTCGTACTTAAGTGAGACTAAGGCAACAAAACCAACAGATTGAAAAGCAATGTTGCGTGTGTCCACGCTGCTTCGAGGCTTAACCACGGTGCCACTGCGTCGTTCAATCCTCAATCGCTCATCGATCCGAGCATTTAGTGCGCAAAATAGTGGCGATGAAGACGACGATCTGGAACTGGAGGACTTGGAGCTGAACTGGGACGACCTCGACGACCTTGATGACGATTGGGCCCTGGAAGACGATGGAGACGTGGCTTCTGCTGGACGTCGCAAGGTGGAAGAGCACGTCAAGAAGAAAGTGAGCGTCCGTCGTGCGCAGCACTCGAAGCGTCGCTTTGTAGATCGCATCCGCGTCAAAGCCACTGGTGGCCACGGAGGCAATGGATGCGCCAGCTTCTTCTCCGAGTCGGCTATGCGCAAACGTCCAAATGGCGGACATGGGGGTGCTGGAGGTGACGTGGTGATTGAGGCCAGCGACAAGATGCAGAACTTGGCAAATGCTACGCACCATTTCAAGGGAGGAGCAGGGACGAACGGCATGCGTACGTAGTAAATGGTGGTGCATTTGGAGGTGTACTAATTGGGTTTATGGCTTGTTGTAGCGAACGATGCTGCAGGTAGGAGAGGCAAACATTGCCATGTTAAGGTCCCGTGTGGAACGCTTGTCAAGCGTGTGGAACGCTACGAGCGCGAGCTGGAGAATGGCGAGTACGAAATTGTAGATCAGATGGAAGTCGTCGCTGATCTCGATAAACCTGGAGCTTCGTTCTTGGCTGCCAAGGGTGGCAAACCTGGATTGGGCAATCGGATTCTGGCGGGTAAGACGACCAAGTTTGGTCGACTGCGCAAACACATGCCCGAGAACAAGACTACAGGTTCACCTGGTACATCGCAGTACTACGAGTTGGAACTCAAGACAATTGCTGATGTGGGTCTTGTGGGCTACCCCAATGCTGGCAAATCGACTTTGCTGAGTGTGCTAAGTCGTGCCACGCCAGAGATTGCTCCTTACCCGTTTACGACGCTGCATCCGTACGTGGGTATTGTGGAGTTTCCAGATACATTTCGGTTGAGTGTGGCTGACATTCCTGGACTTATCGACGGCGCACACCGTAATGTCGGTCTTGGTCACGATTTCTTGCGCCACATTGAGCGCACAAAGGTCAAAAATACGAAGCTGGGTTCCCTTGCATACTGACGATGGTACTTACATGTGGGTTTGTTTGCTGCTTGTGGATGCACAGATCTTGATGTACGTTCTTGATACAGCGGGTTCTGAGGGACGTGATCCTCTGGAGGACTTCACACATCTCCAAAGAGAGTTGGAGTTGTATGCCCCGGGCATCTCATCGCGGCCGTCCCTTATCGTTGCCAATAAAATGGATGAGCAAGGTAAAGATTCTAGAATAACATTTTCTACGCTGTTTGCATTAAATAACATTATCTTATGTAGGTGCTGAAGACAACTTTCACAAGCTGTGCAAATCCACCGAGCTAGCTGTTCTTCCCGTCAGGTAAAACTCTATTCAAGTTCGCCTCGACCAGTCCTAGAGCACGAACTAAAGTTGTTTTGTGTATTCAGTGCACTTCACAAGGTCGACATTGATACGGTAGCACGGACACTTCGCTGGATGATCGAGAGCTACAGCAAGCTAACAAAATCGTCATAGAACGAGTATTAGCCGCGTTGGTCGTATCTTCACCAACATGAAGGATTCCCTTTCTAACAGTTATTGTCATTTTTGTTGTTTTTTGCTGGTTTCTTTTGGTTATTAATAAGGCGCGGTCCTGCTTTTGGGCAAGAGTTAGCAGCATCAAGGCAAAGAGCTACACGCAATCTTAGTTCAAGCATAGCATGAATCGCTATGAGATGCTGGACCGAGTTGGTGATGGTGCTTTCGGCGAAGTTACACGCGCTCGTAGTCTTAAGACTCACGAAATTGTGGCTGTGAAGAAAATCAAAGCAATATTTCCTACTTGGGAGGAGTGTCTTCAGTTGCGTGAACTCAAGTCATTGCGAGTACTACGCCATGACAACATTGTGGTGTTGAAAGAAGTCATTCGAGATAAGGAGGAGCTTTATTTCGTGTTCGAGTACATGCAGACGTCACTTTTCAGAGTCATGCGAAGCCTCAAAAGTGGAGGAGGTAGTAACTCTTCTGGTGCGGCTGATACAAATTCAGGTTCCGACACGTCCACTTCATCGTGGACTTCAACACCCCCGCATCCATGGTTCTCGGAGGCACAGATACGATCGATTATGTTTCAGCTCTTTAGCGGTTTGGCCTACATGCACAAGCACGGCTACTTTCATCGTGACATCAAGCCCGAGAACTTGTTGTGCAATGATGACACCCTCAAGATCGCAGACTTGGGTCAGGCTCGTGAAATTCGGTCACGACCGCCGTTCACGGATTACGTCTCAACGCGATGGTATCGAGCGCCAGAGCTGCTACTTCGTTCAACGACGTACAACAGCCCCATTGACTTGTGGGCCTGTGGATGTATCTTGGTAGAGCTGCTTATATGCACGCCGCTGTTTCCTGGTACGTCAGAGGCAGATCAATTCTACCGCATCTGCAAGGTGCTTGGTACACCCACCAAGGAGATGTGGCCCGAGGGTGCAGCAACGGCATCTCATTTGCACATGCGGTTCCCCAAGTGTGCTCCTGTATCGTGGAAACGATTTCTTCCACCAGGTACGCCATCTGCTGCTGTACGGCTCGTGCAAGATTTATTGCAATACGATCCAAGCCGACGCATTACAGCGGCGCAGGCACTTCAACACCGCTTTTTTTATCAAGCTGTGGCACGACCGACACTATCAATTCTTCCCTTGGTGACACCTGAGGAAGAAGTGCCTGTATTGCCACTTCGAAGTGCATACAAGTCTGTTGGGGGATACTCAAGCTACACAGGGCGATCCAGTGTGTATGCGAAAAAGGCGGACGATATCGCTGTATGTGCTGTGGATTGGGCTGGAGGTGGTGGATTATCATCACGACAAGATCATCATTCATGGACTGCCAAGAGAGACCAGACGCACACTCGGCACCAGGAATGGGGCTCTTCACTTGTCAGTGCTCGCTCTGGTTATGATGATTTGGCAGATGTGAAAGCTGTTGCATCAATTCAAAGTAATGGAGGCTCATTCAAACGAAGCTCAGTGAAGAAGAGCTCCAGCTACAACGCACTCGTGCACGAAGGTGATGGCAATCTCTATTCTACAAGAAAAGAGGAAGTCAATGACGACGACGACGCTCTAACAAGTGATAGCACTCTACTGCAAGACCTACTCGATGAGATTCTAGGTTAAAGTAAAATATCAAATGTGGTGATAATTTCATCAGGTATATTGTTCTTCTCATCTCAATCCCTCGCACATCATGCTGCTACACAGGATAGCAAAAAGGCACTTAGAACTTGAGGGCGTGGGCGCGGTCGTTCTTGGTCAGCGTGAACTTGGCGTTCAGGTAGGCCTTGAGGAACGGCTCGGCGTCGAGCTTCTTGATCAGAGCCGAGTCCACGGCCTTCTGGTCCTTCTTGCGCTGCTCCGGGATGACGGGGGCCTGAATAAATAAAGACAACACGGTCAGTATCTTAGTAGGGAGCTTAAGTGCCGAAGCAAGCGATCCCAAGCGCTCATGTGGTGTGGCAGGGAGCAATTCAACTCCCTGCCTGATCTGCCACGCAAAAAGTAGCAAGCATTTGAAGAACAAGAGAGATCCCATAAGGGTTCGTCAATCTCATTCTCCCGTTGCTTGACTACCTCATTGCTGAATGTGAACAGATCGTTTGTAGCGGTCTTGAAGACCCGACCAACCGGAACGAGATGCTCACAAGGGATATCACAGTATAAAATAGCAACTTACGACGCTCGACTGGGCGAAGAACTGCTCCTCCTTGCTCTTCTTGGCAGCCTTCTCCTTGGCGAAGTAGGCGTCGTCGATGGCAGGGAGAGCCAGGCCCTCAATGTTCACCTTGGTCGACGTGGCAATCACGTACGACTGGTTCACGCGACGGAGCGGCACGCCGTTGACCTTGTACGGGCCTGTAACAAAGGATACCATAACCTGTCAGCAAATCTCGTCACAGCAGCAACTATCCCAGAGCTGGCATTCCTCAGGTCTCATAATCTGATGGATCTTTGGCAAAAAGTCAGCCCCTCTTTATCCATCACATACTTCCATCAGCACCCGCATGCCTCAGCCCGATAGTTGTACCACTCCATCGATTAAGTTTCCCCAACAGAGAGAATGGATACGTAGCAGACTGAGATACGAGACCGTAGTTATATGGACAGACGTAAGTGGAGACGGCAATGCGCCTCTCAAGTGTCAAGTTTGCATCATCGGAATGCCTGCTCCAGTCGCATCGTAAAGAAAACTCACCAGTGACGAGCAGCAGACCCGAAGCCAGCTGCTTGAGGAACACAACGCGCTTGCCACGGAAGCGGCCCGACAGGAGGATGAGCACCGTGCCGGGGGTGATCGACTTGCGCAGCTTGGCAGTCTTAACGCTGTTGCGCTTGGTCTTAGCCGAAGGAAGCGGCTTCGGGATGTAGTCGGCCGGGTACCACTTCTTGGCAGACACCTTCTTGGCAGTGACCTTCTTCTCGCCTCCCTTCTTGATCATCTTGCCACGGCCATTCTTCTTCGAGAGGCTGTTGCGCGAGATGGCGTTGATGCCACGGGCGAGGACGACGTTCGCAGTCTTGGAAGCGGGCATGGTGATGAATATACCTGTGGATAAAGGCAGGATTTAGGCTACATAGTGACACACAGCACGACGGTGGCGTCTTACCTGTCTGAAAAGAACTGAGTGCCCAATGGAGTTCGCGAAAGATGCAGCCAACCACAGCCAACCAGAGACTTAGGTATCACACACCAAATACACGGTTCAATCGATGCATCGACGGTTCAGATGGACCGGAACCGTGGTTAGGGCTTACGAAATGTTCATGCAATCTTTCCTCATCCGCAACATTTCTGTGCAACTTAAGAGAACGATGTTGCGTGCTGTTCAGTTGCGCAACATCGCAACTTCCTGATCGCATCCTTTCGGACACTCATTCTTCATTTCCGTCTGTTCAGTTGCGCAACATCGCAACTTCTTGATCGCACACTCATTCTTCATTTCCGTCTTTAGCTCGCGTCTGCATTGCTCAAGGCGTGGAAGGTATGGGTAAACGTAAAGGACGTCGCGCGACCGACAAGTCGGAGGATCCTGTAGCTGCAGAGACGTTGGAGTCCTCGTGTGGGGGCTGCTGTGGTACCAAGAGCGATGGAGAAGAGTCCTGCTCTACCGATGACGAAGCTGTAAACGCGACAAAGGAGGAGGTTGTGAAGGACTGCTGCTCGTCCAAAGCTCTGGAGGATGCTGATGATACTGACGGCTTGGTGGAACCTACTAGTTCGGGCTGCTGTTCGTCCAAGAAACAGGACAAGGGCTGCTCTTCCAAGGGAAAGATTGAGTGCAGCTCAACTGATGCTACTCGAGTGTCCAATGGCTCGTCAAAAGCTGATGAATGTGAAAGTAACATTAATGACTGTAGTTCTAAGGAGAGGACCAAGAAATCAAGCTGCTGTTCGACCAAGAAGCTGAAGGCTGAGGCTGAGGAAGGATGTACTTCCAAGAAAGAATCGAAATGCTGTTCGTCAAAGAAGGCACAGGCAGCTGGTGGATCTGGTTGCTGCTCATCGAAGACCCTACAAGTTGCGAATGAGCCTGACGACTGCTGCACTCCGAAGGATAAGGAGGTGTCGTCGGGTTGCTGCTCTAAGAAGTCAAAGACCCAAGGTGACGATTGCTGTGCCTCCAAAAAGGAGCCTAAAACGTCTGGTTGTTGTTCATCTATTGCCACCAACAAAAACTCCGGTGGCTGCTGTTCATCGCCTCCCAGCGACAAGAAGAAGGCGCCTAGATTGGGATGTTGCTCGTCAAAAGCGCAGGATCAGTCGCTCTCAGAGCGCTCTCCTAGCTTCTTGAAACGTCTGATGGAATTCCGCAGCGATCGTGGGGCTGCCCTCGAGAAGCAACGGTCGCATTTGGACAGTTCAGGAAGAAAGAGGAAAATGTCTGATTCGCTGGATATTCTCCGTTTGAACATCGCTGGTATGACATGCAGTGGGTGTTGTACTCGTATTGAGAAGTTTATGATCACGCAGCGTGGTGTTACGGACGTGAATGTGAGTTTGCTTACGAGTCGAGGGGTGTTTCAGTTCGACCCGGATTTGGTGACAGCGAAACATATCGAGGAGACAGTGGTCACATTGGGGTTTGAGCCCAGTGTACTATCTAGTGATGAGCTCGTGGGTGTCGTTCTGCACCTTGGGCAGTCTGAAAACACTGGACGTGCGAAGAAGTTAGCATTACAAATCTCTGGTGTTGCCTCAGTAGAAGACGCCGATGAGCCCGCCATTTCGAGTTCATCGTCCAAAGCTCTACTGGTCGAGTATAACCCAGATATTGTTGGTGCTCGTAGAATTGTGCGCCAACTCTCACGTGAGCTAGGTCTCACTATTGTAGCGTCAAGTCCCCGGGCACCTTCGGTTCGTGCCGGTGAGGAAGAAGTGCGACGCTTTACACGGTTGTTGTTATGGAGCTGCTTGCTATCGCTACCAATAATCTTTGTCGAGTTTGTGCTGCCACTGTTTTTTTCAGCGTCCGGTGCTAATCCAGCAGACGCAGCAGTCTGGGGCACTGCAAACCGCTTGAGCATGAGAGATGTTGTTGAACTGGCTTGTGCGACGCCTGTATTATTCGTTGTGGCGCGTCCCATTCACGAGAGCGCTTTCCTCGCACTCCGTTATGGTGGACGCGTTACCATGGACGTTCTCATCTCACTCAGTGCTTGCACAGCCTACGTGTTTTCGATTTTTACTGTTGTTGCTGGGGCAATCACCAAGGTTCAAACACTAGACACAGTGCCGACTCAAGTGGATCCCTCGACGGGATTGACTCTTCCCCCACCACATGAGCAAGAAATGCCAGCCAAGACAGAGACTTTTTTTCAAGTCACTGTACTGCTCATCACTCTCATTCTCGTCGGCCGCTATATTGAAACACTGGTAAAAACGCGTGCCTCAAACAGCGTGGATGCACTGCTGCGCATGCAGGCCAAGACTGCTATTTTACTCGAAGAGGAGGGTCAGAAAGAGTTGTATATTGACGTGGTGCTCGTGGAACGTGACGATCTGCTTAAAGTTCTTCCGGGTGCTCGAGTGCCTACGGATGGTGTAGTTGTCGGAGGTGCTAGCTCAGTGGATGAATCTATGGTGACAGGTGAAGCGCGTAAGGTGCCCAAGGAACCTGGAGCGATTGTGATCGGTGGGTCCATAAACTCCCAGGGCGTTTTGACCATGCGGGTAACACATACAATTCACGAATCGATGCTGGCCCGCATGGTGCGACTGGTAGGGGAGGCTCAGGCTTCTCGTGGTGTGCGCCAGAACATTGCGGATACTGTGGCCGCATACTTTACGACGTTCATCATCATTCTCGCCGGATTCATGTTCATGCTTTGGTACTCGCTGGCTAAGCACGGTCATGTGGATACACAGGGGTGGGCTCCTTTCCCGTTTGCACTGCGCTTTGCGATCACGGTGCTAGTCATTAGTTGCCCATGTGCAATTAGTCTTGCCGTGCCTACTGCGGTGATGGTGGCAACAACAAAAGGTTCGCAGGTGGGTATACTCTTCAAGGGTGGTCGCGCACTCGAGGCGCTTGAGGAAGTGGATGCTGTTGTATTTGACAAGACGGGCACGCTCACTACTGCCCAACTTGGGGTAGCTAGTGTCTTTATGCCGCAAAATGATGTTAATGAGACACAACTTTGGCGATGCGTGGCTGCCGCAGAGAGGGGCAGCGAGCACTCCATTGGTAAAGCACTTGTGGCGCATGCTGAGACTTTGATCCAAGATGCTCAGGGCGAGGAAGCGCAAGGATTTGAGGCCGTCCCAGGGTGTGGTGTTCACTGTACAGTGGGTGGCATTGATGTACGTCTTGGTTCTCTCACCTGGCTGAAGCAGCAGACGTATGGTGACTGTCGCGCTCTCAGGGTTCCTGTAGAGTTCATCGAAGAGAATCGACGCTTGCAGTCACATGGCTCTATAGTGGTATTCGTCGTCATTGATGGCGAGTTGGTATCTGCGATAGCGTTGCGAGATGCATTACGTCTTGAGGCTAAGTATGTCATTGAGCAACTGAAGCGCGAGGGGGTTCAGCCGTGGATCGTTACCGGTGATCAGCGTGGCACGGCCATGAGTGTGGCAACGGCACTGGAAGTTCCTGATGGCTCTGTCCTAGCTGAAAGTCTGCCTCACCAAAAGGTTGACAAGGTGCGCTTGTTGCAGAGTCTGGGTCTGCGCGTTGCTTTTGTTGGGGACGGTGTGAACGACGCTCCTGCGCTAGCAACGGCTGATGTCGGTGTGGCACTTGGAGCTGGAACTGACGTAGCGCTTGACGCTGCCGATGTGGTGCTGGTTAAAGATGACCTGCGTGACCTGCTTAATGCCCGTGCGCTTTCGAAAGCCACTAACAGCCGGATCAAGCATAACTTTGCATGGGGATTCATGTACAACCTGCTTATGATGCCTATTGCATGTGGAGCGTTATACGCCCCGCTCGGGATTTGGATCCCTCCGGCCCTCGCTGGTTTGTCGGAACTGCTGTCGTCAGTCCCCGTCATTCTCTTCTCTCTCCTGCTTAACCTTTGGAGACCACCGTTCAGTGGTGAATGGAGACTGCAACAAAAGCACGTGGTAATTGACGTGACCGAGTCAACACCTCTGCTGCACAAGAAACTATAAACTGCAACTTCTGTACGAATGGAAAGGAGACGAAGAAGAGATAGAATATCGTGCTGAAAATCAACAGGTTTGTTGTTGCTTGTGTTGGAAATTGTTCATTATGCTGATTTCGCCCTAGCTAGATACCGAACTCTTTGTGTACACAAGGAAGGCGGCTCTCGCGTGCATCTGGACTGTTTGCGGGTCAGCTGGCAGCTCCATCTCGTCACTAGCGCTACCGGAGACAATAGCATCGAAGCGGCGATGAAGTAGTTCGACATCTTCGCTGACTGCTACTGGGGGATGACAGCTCGCTGTTTCATTGTCGGCTTGCGAGTTATGTGCTGCGCGCATGCTGCGTGCAACCTTAGCTCCAGAGCCACAGGATGGATGCGTTGGTGTGGAAGCGGTCAGAAGCTTTTCTCCCAGTCGACAATCGTTCACAAAGGCGTCGCGTCTTGCGATAGCCTCTTGTTCAGCTTGTTCCTTACGTCGTTCCTGTCGTTGCTTCTGCTCCTCGTCGGGTTCATCTTCATCTCGTGCCGAATGTGGATCAGATTTCAACTTCAGCTGATAACGGCGCTGCAGTGCCTTGAGCGAGAGAGCAAGAAAAATGCAAGCTGAACTGCGCATCGACATTTGGGGAAATTTGGGACGTTCACTACCCAGTGCGAGAAGTACCTCGTTGAGTGCAGCTCCAAGTTGCTGCTCCAACTGTCCTGGATAGCTCTTGGCAAGTGTTACCTGGGGTGGTAACTTCACTGGTAAGCTCTGTAAGGTATAGCGAGATGGTTCGGTGCAAAACTTACGACGTGCTTCTTCAGAGACGAAGAAATAGACTTTTGAGCGGTATGATGCGCGGAAGAAAACGCTGCCATGACGAAGTGCGGCCCAATCTTTGGCACCAGACCCCGATGCGAACGTGACTGGGCAGTAGCCTTTCATCTCCGGGAAGTCGCAGTCCGCTACAGTGAGCAAGCTCAAGAGTGAAGCATTTATTGGAGCTCTATCCACAAGGGTTTGTGCCTCGCTTTCCGCTTCTTCTACCGTAGGCCATGGTTCGTCTCCGTATAGACCTGGAGTTTGATCTGGCAAGCATCCGACGAAAGCCTCAGGGCATTCGACAAACTGCTGGAGGCTTCGTTCATTTCCAAGCCAGAATGTAAAGCCCCGGAAGTCAACGCATAACTCACTGTTTGATTGACGAGAGTTGTGAAATCTTCTGGCACGCAGCTCGACAGGACAAAACGTCTGGAAAATGTCATGTTGACGATGTTGTAACTTGTCACTCGTGCGCATAGTGCCTAACGAGCGGGTAGCTCGGTTGGAAGCCATCGATATGGTGTAGTGTGATGCCAACTGCTGCTGCTCTCTCAGAAATGATTGCGCCTGACCGGCTACATACCACAGCGAATTAGTCGAGCTATCAAGTTGCCGTACGTGAAAACTGCCAAAACATCGGATCCAAGTGTCAAGTAGCTCCAGACGATAATGGTGCCATCTAGCGAATGCTGCTCGAAGTTCGTTCCTATCGACATGGGTCTGATGATCCTGCCAGACACTAGCGATGCTACGTTCTAGAATGAAGAGCATATCTGGTTGAATACTCTGCGATGCATTCTCTGCTGTGCTGGAACTTGGAACAATACATTGAAGCTCATGGTGCTGCAGTGGATACCCGTCAAGAACCCAGCCACGTGCCTGGCACTCAGAGGATCGCAGACGAGCACAGATAGCCTCATGTGTGATTTCAGGGTTGGTTAGAGGGTCATGCTGCTGCCCCATGATTTCCAGCAATCGAGACCGTAATGTAGAGCCGCCTTGACACTGAACCACCCAGTCTACTGCATTTTGGGGGGATACGTAGACCATTCCGCGTGCATTTGAGATTCCCTGAGCTACCCGCGTCTTGCCTGATAACGGAGCGCCGATCACAAAGCAAGTCGACTGATGCGTTGGTGGAAGACTTACTTTGTCTAAGTACCTTGAGGGACAAGCCATAAAGGCATGACGAGCTTCACGCGATCGCGGAAAGTAAAGCTGGTCTCGGTAAACCACTGCTTTCACCGATGTACCTGATAGAGAATCCGTACGTCCAGTAACGGGGCAAGCAAGTCCGTGCTTACCAACTAGAAGTTCTCCTGAAGCAAGCAGCTGATGCACTTTTCCTCCTGCTGTCATGTCAAGTACTTCGCAGCGCTCGAATTGAGATTCCCGTCCTGCCATAAATTCATCAAGGATGCGCCTCACGTGCTTGACCACTTGTCTTGGTGCGCTGGAAGCATCCACAGGATTGCAGACTCGGATTCCTCGAGCCCGAAGTCCAGCGATGGCCTCATCCAAAACTTTCTGGTCCTCTGCAAATTGCTCGCGCAATCGAGTATTCTCTTCTTCCCGCGCTGCCTCCAAGTCTATGGACTCTTCTTCTTCTTCTGGGTCTTCTGGAGAATTAGAATCGTCTTCAGCATTGCCATCTACCTCTTTTTTTCGCATGAGAGCAAGCTTTCGTCGAGGCGCTGGTAAACTGGAAGCCCATTGACCCAACAACTTGTTCACGACGTCATCTTCCGACAGTGTCAAAGGAACCACGAGTGCTGGAAAGAGTCCGTTCTTGAAACACGTCTCCAAAATTGGTGCAGTCGGGATGCGTGAAGGCTCCGGCCCCAGCCCTGCGATAATTTGTGCCACCGCTTTATCAGGAGATGGCTGGTTTCTTCGAAGCTCGAACTGAAGCGCTTTGACAAAAACTTCTTCGGACGTGGAGCGTGTTTCTTCCGGTTTGAGTTGCTCTAGCAGTCCGTTGCGTTCGGCGCTTTTTTCAACTACAGCCAGGTCCACATTTAAGTATTTCGCAGAGGAATCACTTTGTTCCATTTGTGACTGAGCTAGTAGCGTTGCAATTCGACCACGTCCAGAGCCACGAACACCAAGCAGCAGTATGTAAGGCACAAAGTTCGCTGTTGCGCAAGGACCTTTGGGGATGAAAGCAATTGGGTTTTGTTCGAAAGCGCGGAGCTCTGACATGCCAGCAAAAGCGTAAAACTTTTGTCGGAATGAGCAAATGGTGGAGGGTAGCCCAGGAATCAACAGTCCACGACTACACCAAGACACAGGGCAAAAACGTCCACACTCTCCCTGAAGCTGTAATGCTCTGTTCCTTGCTGCTTCCGCCTGAACATCCGCTTCAGTGTCAGTGGCTTCAGAATCTGCCTCTCCTCCTGGAGTTGGCGTTTGTGTTCCCTGGTTTTCTTCATCCCTCTCAGGAACTGGTGGTGCGAATATCACAGCTGGATCGTACTCATCAACAAGTTGTGGAGCATGTCCGTCTTCAATACTGTCCAGGCGTGGTGCAATTGGGTTAAGCTCGCGTTCGATGGCTGCCAGTGAGTTACTCGGTTGGCGGTACAGTGGACAAGTTACCACTCGAGGTGCATTACCAAGTCCTAGTGAGATGTCATCAGCACTTGCCTTTTCGGCTTGAAATTGCTGACGCCGTAGCACAGATAAAGTGCTAACAGCATCGGTATTATTACCTTCTTCATCTTCTTGAGCAGCAGCAAGTTCTCTATCCAACAACAAAATTGCATCGGGCACACATCCGTGTTCAAGTAACACAGCAGCAACATCGCGTGTTAATGGCAAGTCCGTGATCATCCACCGCATTGTGTTGGATTTGGCCACCAAAGCTTTGACAGCTTCGGCCGCGGCAATTGCAGCCTCAACCGGGGTGACAACCTGTCCACTCATCAGACGCATTTCCATGGATATGCTTGGTGAAGTCTTGAGCAATTTTGAAGGAGACACTGCTTGTACGTGGAGTCCAGTCTCGAGTGTCTCCAAATATGAAGGTGTGAAGACTTCGCCTGCACCTGTGGTCACGAGCCAGAAGTTTCGATACTTGGATGGAGTTGGGATATCCTTGAGTAAATACTGCAGTGGGTGTTCACAGAAGTCACGTCGTGCGTCTTGTGATACCAAAAAGTAGACCCTACCGGAGTAATATGCCGCAAATTCAGGCTCTCCTAGCCTCAGAGTATTAGTAGAAATCGACAAAACGGGACAAAATTCACGCCACTTCGATAACAGTCTGCGTTTGGCATCACGTCTAGGAAGTCGTGCAAAGGACTCGTTGGTGGCATTTGCTTCGACGTCAAGAAGTGTGCTCCAGTCTCCGTAAAGAAGCCACCTAACTTTCTCAGTACGGCTGGAACCGTTCAGATCCTCTGGCAGAGTTATCGGGCAAACTTCACGCGACGTGCTAAATCGCGACAGACCAAGTGAAGTCTAAAACATATAACCAACACCATAAGAAAGTTGAGTGTCAAGAAGCAAAGACAAACGTACGTGCCACTTACACCTGTGATCGCCTGGATGCAGTGTTCTCGGATCACATCAAGCGATTGAGTTGCCAGTACTACGACCAAATGACTGTTTAATTGCTTGTCCATCGTGTCTCCAGATCGGCGCATTGAAAGCTCACGTTGCATTCGTGTCACGTATTCGTGATATCGTTTTACGGTTTTTACCATTGTGATCGCACCAAAGGGTAAAGTGGGCTCTTTGGGCGGGTCAATTTCATTCCGTTCTTCAGGAGTCGGCTCTGGCGGTAACACAGGTTCTTCCTGTAGAACGTGATCGCTATCTCCGTTTTCTTCTTGGTCACTTTCTTGGCCTTCGTTGTTTGGGGCAGCTTCATCGTTTTCAACAACAATCTTTGATTCTTCGGATACTTCGGCTACCTCCGTTGTCTTCGGTGGCAAGAGAAAATCTGCAAAACCCTTAGCAGCCAGCTCCTCGACATTTGTCGTTTTCAAAGTGGCAAGCTCTCGTACAGAGTACAAACGACCAGCGACTGGTGCTAATTCCGAGCCTTTGAGCTGGTACTCGACTTCAGCAGGTAGTGCTGTGAGTGCAACCAAGTAGTCTAGTACTATACTGTGTTTAGGATCATCTGGAGTCGACAATTCGCTCGGGTACACATCATCCACGACTACCCCAACACCACCTATGAAAACACAAGATCGCAAACGTGTCAAATAAGCATTACAATTGTTGCTTCACAAACGTACCGAGCAAGGATCGAATGGCTTCCAGTCGAAGTAATGCCATCGCCATTTCTCGAGCTAGAGTTCTTCCTGTGGATAGTGCATCAAACTCTGTATCTCGAAATACTCGGTCCATTTCTTCATCTACGTCAGCGTCAGTGATATCAGTTGCGATAGATTCACCTTCTTCTGTTGTCTCCGCTGGTGGCGGTGTTTCGACACCAAGTTCTTCTTCTTCTGTAGGTGTAGCAGTAACAGCGGCTCGCTGTCGACGTAATCGCAGCTTACGATCAAACGCGCGTTGTACGGCTCCATTAAGGGACAGGTATTTCAGCCCAAGTCGTCGTGCTAATACACGAGCAAGTCGTGATTTTCCACTTCCAGGCGGTCCAACCACTGCTATTCTCAATGATGGAGACTCGGTAAGAGCAGTATTGAGTGCATTTTCAGAATCCCAGTGCGCTGCAGTCTCACGATGTAGTTTTCTACTCCGAACCGGGGTTGCTCCGGAACCAATAAACCCCACAAGCTCCGCATGTAGTCGTTTTACAATCTTCATATCGTCTTCAGTGTTATCTGTGGGGGTATCTATCTTGACTTCCTCGGTTGTGTTGGTAATACTACCATTGACGCCTTTCGTAATGGGGAAAGCACGAGTGAGTGAGAACTTTCGTGGGTTGTAGCTTATTAGCAGTTGCTTGAGCGACATTTCTCGCTGGTCTGGTGGTTGTAGTCCCCGAATACTTCGCATAGCATCACTGGATGGAGGAAGTTTTTGTAGAAATGCGTCGTTCGCAATTTTCGGAATGTGCTTTAGTGGTCGAAGCGTGAAGTGATCAACTAGATCGGTCGAAGTGGTCTCATCTTGCTCAGGCTCACCATTGCAAGGAGATACGATTTCCGCAACAGAATTACGAAGCTCTCGGAAGAAAGTCACGTAAATGGTGGCTGCACTCTCCACGGGTAGAATAATATCTGCAAGCTGCATGACTGCCTCGCGAAATTGTTCTGGTATCATAACTTCATTGTCCAAATTCAAAGAGGATTTGGTGGCATCACTGATGCTATCGACACCTTCTGAATCGTATTCCCAGTCACGTTGTGCAGCGGCAATTGCTAGTGTATCGGTCGACAATGGAAGTACGAGTGCTTTTGCAGCTCTGGAGAAAAATGCGACGTATCCCTCACGATTTAAAGTGCAGGCATTCATGGGTTTGGCCAAATCCCACAACAACGTCAATTCCCGTGCTACCAACGCATTCGTTTCACCTCCACTAGCAGACGTGTCGCCATCCAGCATGGCATTTCGACGATTGTGCCATAGTCGAAGCAGATTGGCCTTACCTTCGCCAACACTCCGCTCCTTTTCGTCCTCAGCGAAGAGGAAATGCCGACGCATCAAACTCGTGAATGAGTCGAGCAAGGACAATTCCGCTGCAGTGAAGTTGATCAATTGATGCGACGGCTTGGAAGGAACGGAGACAAAGGTGTTGGTTTCGCGTTTCATTCCCGTTTTTAGTAGGGTATTCTGCACTCGCTGCGAGTACTTATAAGGATGTCAAACGACATGAATAATGGCATTTGTCGTCTATGCTAGATTTCGAGATGTCAAGGTGACACGCGTGGATTCAAGTGCAATTTCTGCACTCGCAGTGCGAACTCGCGTCTTCTTTTCACTGGTACGTTGGTGTTTCTTCATCAACTCCTCACCCTTCTTCTTGAACAGGTTCCCAATAGACTTTCGTCGCGACCGCGGGTTGGTTGTTGCAGTGCCCTGCATCACCCACGGGTGTTGTAACACTGCCGTCACTGAATGTCTCGATTTGGGGTTCACATCAAGGAGACCAACGAGCAGATCGAAGCATGCAGCAGGCACCTGCGATAACAACCCAGTCTCTTGGAGAGCGATAGCCGTACCGACTTCAACCATCCGATTGAAAAGCTTGCCACTGTCGCTCGAAGCACGACGAAACAATGCTCGTTTGGTGCACAGCGTCCACAGAATGACACCGAGTGACCACGCATCAGCTTGGCGTGCATCTTCCACCCCAGTGTGACGTAATAGCTCCGGTGCAGCGTATGTCTCTTTGGCAACTTGTAGGACTTGAACACTTGGTCGTTCGCGCTTGAATCGTTGAGCGTGACCTAGATCGCCCACCTTAACGACACCGGATTCCGTGACGAAAATGTTTTCCGGTGACAAGTCCAAGTGGGCGATTCCGGCGGAATGTAGTGCCTGCACACCTCGAAGAACCGAGGTGAAAATGAAGCGTCGTCCGGCGTCGGTGCAAGTCAACATCGAAGAGCTTTGAGATGGCACTCCTGCCGTTTGAAGACGAAGTTCTTGTTGCATGATTTCAAGCAAGTCACCGCGTGCACAATGTTCGTGCAGTAGGTGAAGCCGCTCTCCTTGTAGCAAATTTTGCTCCAACTTGACGATGTTCTCGGTGTCTTGAACCGAAAGGTGGAGATCCAATTCGTGCAATGCAGCGGCACTGACATTGCGACCTTCAGCAGTCGACGAGGTCATCAACGTATGCTTGTCAATGAATACTTGACCTGAAACGGGACATTCTACCAGATCCACACACTGAAGACCATTGACACTTTCCTGAATCCGCGAAATCAGTTTAAAAGGAGCATCAACTACGGGGCCCATTGGTTCTACCAACTACTTCGTACAGCCCACTTGGCGTTTTGAAAAGTGAGCTGATCGGCTGGCTCCAACTCCTATATTTACTGACCAGGTGGATTCATGCATCGTAACGAACGGCATAGACCACGAAGTGTATTTTGATTTGGTTGTATTGCAGATGTTTGGCGATGATATTCAATACAGATGTATGGCTGTCATCAGCAGTTGTTTGACACTCTCTCTCCATAAATGCTGCAGATGAAGGTGTGAAACTGCACCATCACCTGGGCTACGACGCACGTCAGACCGGTAACATCCCGTATTCACAGTTACCACAAGTACAAGCTGAGATTCTTCAACAAGCCACAGGGATCACACAATGACGCCCGCCACTATTTCGCAGCAGAAATTCATTCGCGGCGTCCATCTTAATTCGTTATGTTGTGTACCACAAGTTGATGGTTCGTAGTTTTCAGAAATCAGCATAGGCGGTGGGAGGTATTTGACTAGCCGGAGTCGTGATGACCAGCAACTCACATTTGAGTTGGGAGCGTATGGCAAATTGCTATTGGCATACATTACGATGTAGAGATGTTGGAGGATCATGGAACTGGCATTCCGGTATCAGCCGATTTGAAAACGAACCTATTCGATAGTGGGCACGATGATGGTCGGTTGCAAAGTCTGTTGTAGATTTCCAGTATAGAATCGTTAGACAGCACATAGCAACTTTTACAACGAGCAATCTAAGCCATAATAATACTTAGCAGCTCCATGAACCTTTCATACAATCTTTACGCCAAGTAAACTTTTCGAGATAGGCTTCTACCAAGGTCAAGATTGTGCAGGAGCGTTTGAGTACGACAGCTTCAGCACAGCAGAGAAAAATGGTTGCTTAGATGCGAGACATTTACTTCCTCAGTAACTGCATTATTGCACATGTACAATGTGCCCATTCTTCTTGAGTGGGCGTAAAAGATCTACGAAACGACTTCATATCCTGAACGATGACAATCCAGCCGAAGCGAGAGTATCTCAATGAGGACTCAAACGTTGCAGCTCTGGTGCACACCAAACAAGGTGCTTCAATCGTCAAACCGGCTAATACAGTGCTGGACTACAGCAATTCGTATTTGGGGGATGACAAGTTCGCGGAGATCGTGGAGAAGGTTCGGCTAGCGAACTCCCCAACTCGATTAGATTTGCGTGGTAATTGTTTTGAAGCTGGTGCTGCACGAGCATTGGCGACGTTGCTGCGCTCCTCACACAATGTGGTGGCCATCAGCCTTGAATGGAATAACGTAGGTCTACTGGACCAGGGAGTAGAAGCTCTCGCTGGCGCACTAGAAGTCGATAAGCGGTTGCTGACGCTAGACTTGCGCAACAACAATATTGGACCTGAGGGGGCCAAAGCTCTTGCAAAAGCTCTCCGAGTCAACCGCACACTGCGTCAATTGGATTTGCGTTGGAATGAAGTTGCGAATCCTGGAGTATTAGCATTTCGTGAGGCGTTGCAGACTAACCACTCTTTAGTGACGCTGCAACTCATGGGGAACAACTGCAGCTTAAAGCACGTGGACGAGATCGAGGTATTGCTGGCAAGAAATCGTGCTATCATGGAGAAACCGTCGCCATTGGCTGTGGACGCTTCGTGTCAACCTGATGATGAGGTTGGCTCAAACAACGAAAGTCCGAAAACTTCCCCGGATGACCAGCTACTATTGCAAGTACTAGCTGAGAAAGAGGAGCTGGAGACAGAGTTAAATCTTGGCAAACGAGAACGACAGAAATTGGTAAGGTATGAAGGGTGAATTTTGCTCGGAAGGAGTAACTCATGTTGATTGTGCTTCGCTAGACAGAGAAGACGGAAGAGCTCGAGATGCAATTACAACAGATTCGTAAAGACTCTGAAATGACTAAACAAGAACGAGATCGCTACCAACAACGCGAGATCGACGCAAAACGCGACGTTCATGAGCAAAGAATGCAGCTTGATGAACTCGAGAACCGTAGGAAGCTGGAGTTTGAAGAGTACCGGTCTGCACGCACCTCGCTTGAGCGCGAGAATGGAGTGATTCGAGAGAAGATGGGACACATGGAGACTCTACGAAGCAAGGAAGCAGAGCAGAAAGACAAGCAGATTTCACAGCTAGAAGAAGCCAAGTATGCGCTTGACAACGAGATGCACCGAATGAATCTCACGATAAGGTAAGCTACTGCTTGTTGGTCAGCTACTACTGAGCTAACAGTTCGCTACCAACTTGCTGAGCAGGACGCAACAAGAAGATATCGAGAAGCTACAGAAGCAACTACACGATGCTCAGCAAGAGTATGGTCGCAAAGAAGCCAAGCTAGTGTCGGATCACGAAAGCAGCTTGAGTGCGGCCCAGCGGCAGCATGATATGGTTGTAGGCTCCATGCAGACACAGCTAAGCTACACCTCGATGCAGCTCGAAACAAACGAGCGAAATGTACGAGAGCTATCGGAAAAATGTGAAGCACTGCAAGCCAAGCTATTGCAGTCTCAGATAGACCATGAGAAGACAATTGGTGATCTAAAGCAGCAATGGGAGACTGAGATTCAGGAGCGCATACAACGTTCGGTTGGGTCCGTTGAAGCTCAAGTTGCTGAGGTGAAGAAAGCGCGGCAGCATCTCGAACGAGAGGTAGAAAAGCATCTTGAGACTATCATCCAACTCCGTCAAGACAATGTGTCGTTGCAACAGGCGAAAGATGAACAGCAGAGTGAGATGGACGCAGCAATAGAGACACAGTCCAAGGCGCTTCAGGAGAAACAGATGCAACTGGCTGCAGCGGTAACTGAGCGATCTCGGTGCGAGGAAAAGCTTCAGCTCCAGCTTCGAAAACTGGAAGAGCAGGATGCTCGACTCGTGCAGATGCAGGCAACCTTCGACGAACGAATTCAGGTGCGTCTACAATTGGATTTTCCCGCTCATGTCCACTGAGATAATGAGTGTCATTCCTTGTTTCTAGACTTTGACTACCAGCGCTAAGATCGCGGCTGAGGAGAGCGCCACCATCTGTAAGGAAAAGACGAGTTTGATTGCAACTCTTGAGAGTCAAGTGCTGCGCCTTGAACGCGAGTTATCAGCGCAGAACCACGAGCACGAGAAGCGCATCGACGACTTGGCCGAATCCTTTGGACGGTTCGTACAGGAGCAAATCCGCAACGAGCGAGAACGACGCAAGAAACTGTCGGAGCCAAGTTCCGACGCCATGAGGTCCGACGCCTAGACGTCAAAGGACGCGGTACTGTGGTACCTGAGCCTGTGGGCTCAGCTGCATTTGTGCAGTTTGCAATGGCTCATCGACGTCAGACGCAGCGTTTCAAGCGAGAAGGCCAATGACAACGAGAAGGCCAATGACAAAAATAACGGGTGGAATTGATACACGAATTGACGTTGAAGTGGTCCTAACTGGAATCCTATCCTGCCCTAGGAGATGTGACAGACTTCGTCTCTGATTGGCAGTCTGACAGGCCGAAAATCGAATTTTTGCCGCCATATGTCGCTGAAATGCGGGAAAAGATGCGAAAGATTTCAAAGCTCGCGGTTTTTCATTGGCTGGTTTGAATCGGTGCAGTTGAAGCCATCTGAACCAAGCGTTTTGCTTTCCACTGTCCAGAACATGCTGGTGTCTGCTTTGCGACGTCTGCTGGGCGTCCGGAAGAGGACAGGAAGAGTCAGCCTAGAGCTCTGGAAAGTCTCGTCTAGTGTCGACCGCCAAGTCGCCAGTTGCGCTTTCACTCCTTGGGGCTCACACGAACGAGATTCTTGCACGTACTCTTCGTTCCCCACCGAGCAACTCTGTAACGCTTGTATCGTCTTATTTACTCGTCAATTCAATCCGATACAATGGACAGCTCTGCAACCAAACGAGTGCAGTCTCTGATCGACCAGTTCGAGCGTATGGCACAGTCCAACGCCGCACCAACAGCTCCGCGCTCTTGGTCTGTGTCAGGCTCCATGAAGAGTGTATTACCCCCGCAACCAAAGTCCGACAACTCACCAGTGAAGGAAATCATCGAACGCATCAACATGCAGCGTACTCATACGCAGTCAGAGCCTGTGCAATTGACCCAAAAGATAGAAGAGATAGCAGAACCAGACGAAGAACCTGCAGAAGAGGAGGTGGAGATCTCCAACGTTAAGTCGACTCCAACAAAAGCTGCTATTTACAAAACCCTCAATGTCGAGACTTCAGAACCCGACGATGACGTTAACTACCCATACGAGAGCGATACAGATTCGATGACTACGACCAAGGCCACTTACTACTCGACAGTTCCTCGCAGTCCGTCGGCATACTCCACTGCCTCTACTGGGTCTTTGGATTCGCTTCTCAGTTCGCTGGATATCTTCCTACCTGAGCTACTGCGGGCGTCAGGTGAATCTAGCCCTGAGATGCCTAAGATTGTCAGATCCAACGTCAACCACTCGAGGCGTTCGTCGCTTCCCGAAAGCCTACAATCGACGAAGACCTCCAGGGTCCCACCCACGTCCTACCGGCGTACTTCGCTGACCGGGAAGACATCGTCGATTCCGGTCCCTAAATCGCGACGCTCTTCCAAGAACGCAGTCCCCGTTGCACCAAAGCCGGTTAGATCTCGTTGCTCTTCACACTCGACCACGATGGTGCCACAGACAGCCAAGTCTACTCGTCATTTTACCGAAACAGCACGGAGTACTCCAACTGTGGTTACATCCTCGTGTGCAAGAAGCCGGCCGAAGTCGTCGTCTGTCCCCCGGTACATGGACTACGATAGTTCGCCACGCTTCGCAGCAACAAAGGCCATGAACATGGAACGCCGTCGCCAGCTAGAAGAACGCAACCGCAACCTCACCGCTGACAAAACGAAGCACCTCACCAACAATACTGCACGAAAGCCATGCACACCAGAGTGGCAAGGTCGTCTTGATCAGGTGAAATCACGACTATTTGACTTCCAAGTGAGCAACCAGGCGCTCCCTTCTAAGTCAAAGACAACGGTACCGCGAAGACGCTCAGAATCGAGCCACACCCGCGTCTAAAGCGATTAGTGTTCGCATCTCCTGCGTATCCTCTCGCTTGTCAAGCTGTATCTTTTTGTGCCAACCACGATAACTTATACCATAAATATTTGTAACACACTTTACCCCAATATCTTGCTAGATGCATCGATAAAACCATCACTCTAAGCAGAGTGATGGTCCCAAACTTGAACTTTTCTATCACCGCTCCTGATTGGCTGTGAGCACCCAAAACGTGTGGCTGACACAAAGAAATGATTAGCACTACGTAGACATTGTTGGTATTATCCTCCGACATGACTCGGTCATTGCCTGCCACCACCTTCTCCATGCCAACCAACTACAGCTTGGCAGCAAGTTACTATTGCCTCAATGCAAGCAACGAAGACGCTTCGGATACCACCATCCCTGAGACTCCTAAGTCAAGTGAGACTGTGACAAAACTTGAAGACGTCCCCAGTGATACTGTTCAAGTGCCACGTCTACCGTTAAGTGAACTCAACTGGAAGAACCGCAGTCGATTCCTGGAGATGATGGAGCGCCACTCGTTTGTGGTGCTTACAGGTTTGGGCAAGACACTGGAGCGCACACATGACCAAGTACTGCAGGACTTCGAGACTTTCTTCACTAGCGATGATGACGACTGGAAGAACGGATGCATTAGCAAACATATCTACCTTAACGAGCACGGCAAACCGTTCTGGTACGCTGGATACGAGCACACGAGTGTGCGTGATTGTTTCCGGGTGGCTTGCGGGGACATGTCGAGGTTGGTGTGGCCATCACCAGAGTTTAAGAACCACTGGTTAGCTCTACAGCGCCGTATGCAGCGCATCTGCGACCGAGCCCTGAGTTTAACTGTCGGCTATGATATTGAACCGAGCCATGCGCGCTCTGACAAGGACTACTCTGTCTGCTATGGCCTGCACTACCCGAACATCGAGGGAAGTGGCCAATCTGAGACGGAGAACGTCTTTGAGCACGTGGACCCGAGTCTGTACGTGGTGGAACCTGTACCTAGTGTCGAGGGGCTGGATGTGTATGACCCACATTCAGAACAGTGGCTTAAGGCTGAGAAGGTGTGCATCCCTGGGAAGGAGATTGTGCTCTTCTGTGGCCATGCGTTGAATAGAGCCACGGAGGGCCGGATTCCAGGAACACTACATCGCGTCCGTCGCACACCGGACAAACGTTTCTGCATTATTTACGAGCAGAAGTATGAAGAGTATTTCCTCTGATCGCAGCAAAAATAAGGAGATACACAACAAACTCTGAGAATTGCTTTGTTACCTGGCCATCCACAAGAAGCTCGCGCCATTTTGAACGACATTGAGTTCAATATTGACAACTTTCAAAGCGAAAGTGCGTGAATGTATCAACAGATATTCTGATCGATGTTTGAATCTTTCTTGTGTGCAGCGCACTTGTTCATCGTAAATTGATTTCCACATAGGGATTTAATAACTGCATCCGTACATTTCCCGAGGCTGTTAATTTCCAATGTATCAAACATCTACGGTAGACAAATATTGTACTTCTTCGAACACGTACTCAAATTCTTTCCTATTTTCACATTCGCGTTGTGAGGAGGAGGGAGTTAATTCGCCATACAAGATCGCGTGAAACCTATGAAAAATGCTTTTTGTCTCGTCGATCGCAACCGGAACACTTTTCTGGGTCTTGTTTGGTAACCAGTTCTCGCAAACAATGGGTTGTAGGATTTCGGTGACGACCCTGATACCTCTTGATTTGTGGGAGGGTGGGGAACCTCATTTTCTTGGTTGGCCAATGTCTTTGGAGACCGTGAAGATATCGCTGACTTATTTTTCTCTAATTTGACCACGGTCACCATCGACGGTGCCGGCTACGCGAAATTGAGCTAACAATGATAATCGAATTGGCGTAGATTTGACAACGTTTAGCTAACACGTGTGCACCTATACCCTGTAAATTCGAGAAAATCATATCTCCAATAAATGAAGAACGATACATCTTTGGAGTTCAGCTTTGGGCACGGCAAGCTCTCGCTGTTTACTCAATGAAATGGATACGGACAGTTGAGCAATTTGACTGTAGGTTTTCAATAAATGAAAACAGTACCTAGCTACTGTAGTTCTGCCTATCGAGGACATGGAGGAAAGTACCAGGTTCAACTTGAATACTTGTATGAACCTTGCTCGAGAACGGATCTATAATGTGGACAAAGTACCAGGTTCAACTTGAATACTTGATGATCCTTGCTCGAGAACGGATCTATAATGCGGAATTCTCTTCGACAAGTTCATGGCTTCTTAACGACACTAACGAATCCACTGGCCGCCGAGAAATATTTCTTATTAGCCTCCGCGACGCGCGCCTTTGCAGCTTCGGGATTCATGAGTTCGATACCCTGCACGGGCGTGAAGGCAAGACTTGAGGCCAGCCCAGAAAGTGGCGGCTTGTTTGCAGACGACGCAGCAAAGTTTGCAGCACGCAGCTTTTTGCTCGACTGCTTTTGCTCCTTGCGCATAATTCGTAAATTTCCCGATCCTTCTTGTCCAAGACGACCAGAAGTAATTCCCATGGCGTTGTCACCATATTCTTCGTCAGCTGTAGCGAAAGATTGCCGGTTCATTTCACGGCGCACATCAGTCATCTGTAGTCTCTCCTTCATCTTGCGATACCGCTTGCCGCCACGTTTGCGGCGCGGTTTTTCGTCAGGGATCGGTAAAGCCTTCTTCGTCTTCGCCTTCTGGGGCTCCTGCCACTTTTCCATCTTAGCAACGAGCTCGGTACGGAAGCGCGCCCCCACTAGACCTTCAATGTCATTTTGATGTGGCTGGCTATCAACGCGCGCCATTAGCGCCAACTTGCCAGCTACTGCTCGACATGCCTTCATTCGTAAATACGGCGGCACATTCTGCACAAGATCACTAAAGAACAGCACACCTGTGTGTTTGAGCGCAGCAGTGGACGAAAACCCGCTCAACACCTTCTTTTCCTGTCCCAAGACTTGCAAGTTGCACGACGGGATTCGTGCAAGTTGCGCTACACCACCAGCAAGTCCGATAAGCTGCGCCGCAATTCGTGTTCCCACAAGTTGCGACACGTTTGGCGCCAAGTACTTCATGCGGCTCTCAACAAAGCGCAAAATCATGTTCTTGTCCTTATCCAGCGACAGCAGCTCGTCACAAGCTTCCATACATGTCTTCAAGTCTTCAAGACCGAGTGGTCTGCCACTGGTACCTGATCCTGTCACAGAGATTCCAATAACTGCTGAGCTAGGCAGCAATTTCGGCAGTTCTTCCACAAGTGTCAGATCCATCTCGTTGCCAATAGCTTTGACGACTCGGGCGTAGTCAAGAGCATTAGGCACAAGAGAGTCGAGCTCAGGGAACTTAGAAACGTAGATCTCAGCAATGAAGCGGTGTACGGCTTCGATCTCGTCGTCGATCTGCACCATTAGGTCGTTGGACGTCACCACCAGATCATACTCAACACTGCCTTCTTCCAGTGGCTGAGGCTTGGCTGTAGAGGCATTGTCCACATCTGCGTATTGCTGGATCCTCTGTACATGTCCCAAATACTTGGGTGAGCGCTTGAGCGTCGCGACGGCAGCTACGCCGCGCTCTTTGACGCTGGAGCGCAGCGACTCGGCCAGTTCCTCAGTCTTTTGCTCTAGATCCTGCTCGACATCTTCTGGTCGTTTGCGCTTGGCTGGTCTCGACTGTGCTCTTGGACTCTCGGGCATTTGCTCGTCGTCATCGTCGCCTTGCGCTTCATCGTCGCCACCTGAAGCGACGCCAGTAATGGAGGAGGACGTCGGCGTCTCTTCCTCGTCGCTGCTGCCTCCACTGAGTTCGTCCAAGTCCTCCAGGAACGAGTCCGCGAGCGTTGACATCCTTCTCCTTCTTGTCCTAAATGCCGTTCGAACGAATTAACCGTATGAATGGCTTGGATATGTGCTGTTTGGACCATCGTCTTGACGGAAAAGAGTGATATGTACTCCTTTGTAATATCTATTATCAGTACATTTACATGTACTGAATAAATGAGGCATACAAATTCCAAGTGTCTTTCGTCTTCGAAGCGGCACTTTTCGTTGGTGGAAAGCGTTTAACTTCTGAAGATCGAGACAGTCGCTTCAGTTTCGCATTCTCCAGCTGCTACGCACCCATTCAAGCCACAAGAAGACCCGAACATGCCTGGACAAGAGAGCAACGGTAGCAACAGCCACAACTGGCGCCGCAAGACGCCCGCTGGAGGACGCAAGGACAGCGACGCCGAGCACATGAAGAAGAAACCTCGTCGTGGCGGTCGTCGCAACAACAAGAACGCTAACGCCAAGGAAAATGTCAGCAGCCAAGAACCTGCACCAGTTGCTGTAACTGTGAAGCACGAGACCTCTCCTGCCAAACCTGCAAATCTGGACTACCTGTCGGACGTGCTGTTTGCATCGCTCGACATTTCGCCCAACACGAAGCGCGCCATTGTCGAAGACCTCAAATACGAGCGTCTCACCAACGTGCAGAACGAGACGTTCCCGTTAATTATCGAGGGAAGAGATGTGCTGGCTAAAGCCAAGACTGGCAACGGCAAGACGATTGCCTTCTTGTTGCCTGTGATTGAGAACATGGTCAAAGAGGGACGACGCTCCGGCGCCATCCCCACTTTGGCCGTCTCGCCCACGCGCGAGCTGGCGCTGCAGATCGCCACGGAGGCCAAACGGCTCACTAAATTCCAGGATCTTAACATTGCGTGCTTTGTGGGTGGTGCCAACATTAAGAAGGACGAGCGTGCGCTCACTAGCAGTGCGCCGATTGATATTCTGGTTGCTACACCGGGACGTCTTGTCGACCATTTGAAGCAGAACACTGGCAGAATTGCTGACCGCTTAGGAAAGTCTAGTGTTTTGATTCTGGACGAAGCCGACCGACTGCTAGATATGGGTTTCCGCCCCGACGTCATGCGCATCATTGGATACCTCCCCAAGGAGCGTCAGACGCTGCTTTTTAGTGCTACATTACCTGTTTCTACGGAGGAACTGAAGCAAGTCGCTCTGCGTAAGGATTACTCGTTTGTCGACACGATTGATGAAAACGAGGCCGACACGAACGTACAGACCGAACAGGAGTACGTAGTATGCAAGATGGAGGAGGTGATCCCAATGGTGGAGCACGTGCTGAACGAGCACATGAAGCTGCCGGCGTACAAGGTGATGCTGTTCTTCCCGACGGCTCGCTCGGCTGGGTTCATGGCGCAGCTCTTCCAAGCTGCAGGCTTCCCTGGTGTTCTGGAAATTCACTCGCGTAAGAGTCAAGCAGTACGCACGAAGACGGCTGAAGCTTTCCGCAAGGGCCACAAGATTCTGATGTTCTCGTCGGACGTGTCGGCTCGCGGTGTGGACTATCCGGATGTTTCACTCGTGCTGCAGGTAGGTCTCACCGATCGTGACCAGTACATTCACCGCCTTGGACGTACGGCTCGTGCTGGTATGAAGGGCAAGGGTGTTCTCATTCTATCTGAGTTCGAGACTCCACTGCTTGACAAGCTGAGTGATTTGCCTCTGGAGCCGAGCAAAAATTACTCTCCTGAGATTCTGGAACCATCCCAGTCGCGCACATTGAACGTTACGAAGAGTTTGAAGAAGTACAATGATGTGGAAAAGTCGGCGCAGCAGTCGTACCAGGCGTGGCTTGGTTTTTACAACTCGAACTCGAAACGTTTGAAACTCAAGCCTGTCGAGCTCGTCAAGCTTGCAGCCGACTACAGCCGTATCATCGGCCTGGAAGAGGTACCGAAGCTTGAGAAAAGGACCCTCAAGAAGATGAACCTCCTCGGTGTGCCCGGCATTGAGCCGTCGCCATACACACGCGACAACGGCAGCAACATGACCGGCGGTCGCGGTGGCGGTGGCAGACGCGGTGGATTTGGTCGCAGATAAGTCACCACGGTCGCTGCGCTGAGTTAATCAACTCGTTCCTATCTCGGCAACTGGATTTCCTCATCATTAGAACCCAATCGTAATTTATTGCAACGAAGGATGAGTCAGTTGACTAGAAATGTTTTCCAATAACAGCAACTTGACCATGTGTAGCCATGTCTAGAACTGTAAATTGCACACTTTCCAATTGCAACGATGGACGAGATGGCTCAGATGTTAGAGAACTACGCGGGTGGCCTACAGCAGTCGTTTGAGTCGGTCTTTGAGCGCGTGGGGCAGAGCTTATCGCAGAGTGCGCAGGTGATGCACATGATGAACGAAGTGATGGAGTCGGCGATGTTGCAGAACCTCCACATATCCTCTGGTTACGACGTCACTGGAGCTCTACTCATTGAGCTGGTTAACCGTTCGCAGATTATGTTGGGCCAGACGAAGATCAATGTGCGTCTGAGCAACTCAGAGACAAATCTCTTCTCTACAACGCTTGATTCACTGGCTGCCGGACAGCGAGTACAGCTTCAAGCCTCAATTCGAGACCTCCAGGGCCCCATCGCCGGCTTTATTGAGTTGGAGTGCATCAGTCCTGGCACGCAGCAGCCACTCACGAAACGTTCGTCGTTCCGTGTGCTTTACTTCCAACAAGGCAAGTTCCAAGCTGTGCAGAATGGGGAGGAGGGGGCTCTTCCAGGTCCAGATGAAGTGTCAGTGGCGTCGGATAGAAGTCTGTTAGCAGATGTGAGGGAGCTCCTGGATCTCAGTCCGATCCAAGGCATCTTGACGGATGAACGGGGAAGGTATCGTTTTGTACCAACTGTACAGCCAAACAACGACACAGTGTTGTATTTGTCGGTGAAACAGGGAAGTGCAGGTGAACCTGCATATCAAGTATTTGTGTCTGCTGCTGGACATACAAGTACGGCTGAAGAGCGTCGACGTCATTGCCAACAAATTATTAATGAGCTGGAGGTCGAAAGTGATGTCTTGGATGATTAATCGATAGATCGAGCAGCAAGAATAATTATCGTGGATCAAATAAAACAAGATGGGGTACAAAAACGTATTTGGTGTTGGGAGTCTCTAACGCCACTGCTTTCAATGACTTTTGCTAAGTTTGTAGGCACATCCTTCCCTTTAGCTGCAAAGACAGTAACGTTAATACAACGTTGCCTATATCTATGATGCACTTCCACCTTGTAGTTTTATGCCCATTGACGCTTGGAGAGATATCCGCGATCGCTAAACCACTTGTGAAGCAAGAAGGACTGCGCACCGTACATGGCGCCCAACACAGCCAGTTCGAACACCGTGTAGTAGATGAGGCGGTTCTTACTGCTTTCGATCGCTATACCACAATAACCACGTTAGTTCATGCAGCAGCATCACTACGGCGCAAATCTATCAACATGAAGCTTACTCTGAACGTGGCGGTGTACTCGAGCACGGTAATAGTCTTGTTCATTACGGATGAGCTTCAGCAACGTCTGCAATCGGTCCAGCGACGTCTTCACGCCCTCCATGTGCTCTATTACCACCAAGTAAAAACGTCAGTAATACTTCCAACCCTCCATCCTCCAATTCGAAGACGTACCTTGACGAATCTGCGCGTCCAGCTTGTCCTCCTCACCTAGATCATCCTCATTCGATAGATCAAAGGACGTGTACCACTCGATCGTCTTGATCTGGCCGTCGTGCATGTTGTTCAGACAGAAGCGATACCATCCACCGCGGTGCTCTGACTCGAAGTTGAATCCACTGTGTTCGACATTCTGGCTCACCTCGTCATGGGGCGTGAGCACTAACTGGTCAAAGAAGTTCTTGTCCACTTGCTCTTGCTCTGGGTACTCGGGGAATGGGCCGAACGCCTTCAGTCGCACGTCGTAGGCGCCTGTGGATTCCAGTACGCCAATCTTCATGAAAGCCGTGCGCTTGGTACGTACGTACTCGTGGAAACATTCTTCCACTCGTCCATCCAGCTTCACAATCATAGCGTCGGAGGGAGTAGACATCGCTACCAACACAGCGAGAGATGCCGCCAATACACGCAGCAGTCCGAGCGCCATTGTCACTGCTCGGGTCTTCTTAGTGTGCAGGTTGTCGTCAATCGGACAATGAGCGGGAACCCAAATTAAGATCCAAGTCTAGGGCTTCTGTGTTATTTTCAACCAATCTCAGCCGTGTAAAAATATCATCTACCTAAAACGATATATTTCGAGATACCGAAATGAGGTTATTTTGGGCTCGAACCGCTATTGTCTGAGACCTACCATTCGACAATGTGGACATCACGCCACATCTCGTCGACCTTGTTGCGTGGAGCTACTGCGCATGGATTCCGCTCGAGCTTCGTCCCATGGACTTCTAGTGGTTATTTGTCTGATGTTTCGTTTGCGTCTCTGCCAATCAGCCAGCGATCCAAGGATGTATTGACTCGTGAAATGGGCTACGAGTTCTTGACACATGTGCAGAAGGACACGCTGCCATTGGTACTGCAAGGTCGCGACGTGTTGGCTAAGGGCAAGACGGGCAATGGAAAAACCATTGCATTCTTGTTGCCTACATTGGAGCGCATGCTGAAGTACCCGCAGCCTAAAGAGGGCAAGATTTCGGCTCTTGTGATCTCTCCAACTCGAGAATTGGCACAACAGATCGCAGTCGAAGCGGTGAAGCTCACGGATGCCCATGGACTACGCACGTCCTGTTTTGTGGGAGGTAGTGCAGTGAACAAAGATGTCAAGGAGCTGACGCAACCTGGAGGTATCGATGTGCTTGTGTCCACTCCGGGGAGACTGCAAGCGCATTTAGAGGAAAATAGTGGACGCATCAGACAGAAGCTCGACAATCTTCAGGTCCTTGTACTCGATGAGGCTGATCGACTGCTTGACATGGGATTCCGTCCTGATATTATGCGGATCATCAGCCATTTACCGAAAGAGCGACAGACGTTGCTCTTTAGCGCGACGCTGCCGGTTGCCACTGAAGAACTTAAGGATGTAGCACTGCGGGACGACTACACATTTGTGGATACGATTGAAGGTGATGATCAACAGACAAACACACAAGCTGTGCAAGAATATGTTGTCTGTGACCTGCAAGACGTCATTCCTGTTGTGGAAGGTGTGCTAGAAGAGCACATGAAGTTGCCGGCGTACAAGGTTATTGTATTCTTACCCACTGCACGATCTGCGCAGTTCATGGCGCAACTTTTTCAAGCTGCGGGTTTCAAGGACGTATTGGAGATGCATTCACGCAAGAGTCAATCTGCCCGAACCAAGGCCGCCGATGCCTTCCGTAAGGGTAAGAAGATGATCATGTTCTCATCTGACGTGTCAGCGCGTGGAGTTGATTACCCAGATGTATCGCTTGTACTGCAAGTGGGCTTAACGGATCGTGACCAGTACATTCATCGCCTTGGACGAACTGCTCGCGCTGGTATGGAAGGGCGTGGTATTCTAGTGTTGGCCGACTTTGAAAAGGCCATGCTGCGTGATCTGGCTGACCTGCCGCTTACAGAACTTGAGCAGCGTCCTCAGCTGGATCAACACAACTACCGAACTACACGGGCCCTTGTAAATGTTCGTCCTCACAGTGATCTGGAACAATCGGCTGAGAAGGCTTACGCTGCATTCTTGGGTTTCTACAACTCGAACCTCAAGAAGCTGAGTATGTCAAAGGCGAAGCTTGTTGAAACGGGTGCTCTCTACAGCCAGCTCATTGGACTAGAAAAAGTCCCGCTGCTGCAGAAGAAGACATTGCGAGCGATGGGATTAATGGGCACTCCAGGCCTTACCGCCGCTTCCAAGCCTGTTAGAGCAGGACGATCCAAGTCAAGAAGTCCGGGAGAGATCGAGAGATTTACCAACGAAAATCGGGGAAGTTATGAATCGATTCACGGACGCAAGAAACGGGATAACTACGAAGGCAACGGAAAACAAGGAGGTAGTTTATGGAGAACGTTCAGCGACAATGACACCAAGACTTTACAAAGTCAGCAGGCATTCAAGAGTAGCCGCAACCGAAGCTCCTCACCCAACAACAGACGTGAAGGACGTTCTCATGGACACAAGCGTTCTTCGAGTCCGGCAAACAAACGCAACTACAAGGAACCGCACAAGAGATACTAATCTTCATGGTAGGTAAGCGGTATACACGTACGATTGAAAAATACCTGTGGGTACTTTCTGTTCTTGTAGCAGGTTAGTGCAGTTCATAATCTGTCTGCACCTTCACCGACCGTAGGAGTCGGAGCTCTGCTAGATCCAACACCTAAAAAATTATAAGCATGCGAACTCTTCATCCACCCGATCTGCATCTAAGCTAGGGGCTGGTATCCGGATCGCCGTTGACGCTCCGTAACAAACCAAGTCGCGGAAGCACCCATAACAGCCCCAACAACAGCACCGATTCCAAATTGAGGAATTAAAAAAGTGCTCGAAGACGATGTACTGTCAGTTTGCTGCGTCTCAAGTTCGGCGCTCACGTTCTGACGTCTTTCAAACAATTCGAGCTGCTTTTGCAAAGCTGGAATATGCGGTGGCACCAACGTCTCGCCTGGCCATTTAGAGAATTCGCTAAGTCTGAGCCACCATTCTGGGTAACCAGGCATCTCCATTTCTTCTGAAGCTTCGCCCGTGGTGATGTAGCCGTCCGCGTATTTGCCCACAAGCTTCCATGCAAAGGTCCACCATTCTTCGATAACTCGCGAAGCCAATCGATTAGTTTGCTCCTGCAAGTACACGCGGGTGTCCAATGCGGTTAACGACTTGGTGTGAGTGACATGGTGCTCCATCGCCTTCCTTTCGATAAAGCAAGTCTTCTGCAACTCAGCAATGCGAGCACGAACGTCCTTGCTAATAGCGTTAAAACGTAACATGCTCCAGTTGTTCACGAAGCTAAAGGCCCACCAGGCTGATCCATGTACAAACTCACTTTCCTTGCCAAGTACGTATGCGGGTGGCACTTCTTGTTGCGCGCAGGAAAATGGCACGTATACTGTGGCATGCGGTGAGCTCTGTCCATACCAAGCCACACCACCAACTGCATCAGGAAGGTGAGCACGAGCTTGCAGCACAAAACTGAAGACAGTACGATACATGGAAATTGGTCGTTCCCAACCACCTACGACTCCCTTCTCGTCGCCTCCCCACCGCATAGGATTCCCGAATGGTCCTGCACCAAGGCCCTTAGACAAGTCGTACGGTGTGCCTTGAAAGTAATCACGTAACAACCGTGTGACGTCCGACACATCAAGGTTCCGGTCCGGTTCAACCGAAAACGGATAGGTTGAAAACTCTGGATAGTGCCCAAGGCGAGAATCTAACTGCAAGGACGGTGCCACAAGATCATACACGCGCCAAATACGACGACCCATATACAACGCGCGTACGGGGTTTGGCGTTGGAGCAGCGTATGCAGCGGTGAAATCGAACTTGCCTTGCTTCGGGTCCCACCACCCCATCTCTTCAGCAAATGAAAGTGCATTCTCTGATGCCATGAAGTGATCTGGATCATCCAGGTCCATCTCACGGATCACAAAACCATTAGCCACCACGACCACGTGCGTATCTAGAACACGTTGGGCAGCCCAAACAGCACTAGTGTTCTGTGGACCCGTCAGGACATGAAAAACCCACACTTCGCCGTAGCGATCTCCAATACCCAGAGTCTCCGCGGCACTCACGTAATCTGGATTGGCTGGATCACCACTGTCTTCGCTATAGAATCCGTATTTGACAGCCAAGTCACCCATGGTCTGAATGGCACATCGAGCCGAGTCACATCGTTCTAGCGCCACTTTGGTGAGTTCTCCAATCCCGAACACATTGTATCCGTGCGGGCCAGCGTCTTTGGGCCAGCCAACCGTCCTGGCGCCGCTTGTGCTCTCTCCAATGCTCAGTTGCACCTCATTCATAAAGCCGTAGTCCTGGTCAAAGTAGCCATACGTGTGTGGCACCTGCGGGATCTCCCCAAGTGGCGTCATGAGCTGTTCTTGGTCGTTCTTGGGTTTGTACTCGGGTCCTCGCTGGGTCGTCACGATACGCGGATAGCCTGGCTGAACGTTATACACGTGCCGCATCGCTCCTTCCTCGTAGTCTTGAGCTGGCACGCGCACCATCCGAAGGTCAGCAGCCCCGAAACCTGCGTCATCCGTATGCGCCACCAGAATGGAGCCGTCAACCGTCGCGTTGCGTCCCACCGCGATCATCGTGCATGCTTTTGCCAGCGGTAACGCAATTAGAAGCAGCAGCAGCTTCGACATGAGAACACGGCCGCGAAGAGGTGTCTGTCGAATGCCTCGTCCTCTGCAGAGAGAAACTTGAAGTGGTGCCGATGATCACTCAGCGGTCGCGTGCCTCCACTAAGTACGATTTTAGCGATATACGGGACGTTTGAAAGAAATGTCCCGTGTGTTTATCCGGACTTGGAATGCAGAAGACTGAATGTGGTGGAAGTGGATTGTATAAATAATGTTGCTTGAGTTAACCATAAAATACAAACGGCGACAGACACTTAAGCCGTGAGGCGGGGCCTAATGGGGCTGATCACCGCGTACGGCATTGCGCTGGACAGCGACAGCTCGCGGATGGACGGGAGCTTGTAGCCGCTGCTGATCTTGCGGGTGGGAGACAGCACAGGGAGGTGGAACACCGGTGCAGAGTGCATTGGCGGAGACATGGTCTGAGGCTGGTATGATGCTGGAACAGCCACAGCGTCAGGGCGCGGGAGAATGGGTTTGCACTTCTCCGAGGCGAAAGTAGCCAAGGCCACAGCTGCGCGCTTGGGCGGCTGCTCCTCGTCTGAAGAGGCTTTGCGCTTTCGCGACTTTTTGCTCTGGCGCTTAACCAGCGACATCTCGCTGAAGTTGTCACGTGTGAAGTGCTCGCGGCTGTAGGTAGGGAATTGTGCTCGGGCCTTGCTCCACTTGCGGAAACCAAAGTAGTTGAGTTGGCGCTGGAAGCTCGAGAAGTTCTTGTTCTTAAAGTACTTGGGAAGGATCTGCGCGGTCATGGCTTCCTTGTCCAGGATCTGGAAGGCCATGCCGTCCTCAGCCCAGCGGATGATCTTGGAGTCCTCGTGCTGCAGCATCTTGTGCAGGTGGAGCAGGAAAGGAGCCACCCAACCGCGCTTTGGGGCCTCCGAGCTGCTCGAGCTCGAGCTCGAGCTCGAGCAGCTACTGACCGAAAGAGTAGGCGACGGCGGACACTCGGCAGTTTCGGAGAGGAGGTCTTGGAGGTTCATGATGTGCTTGCACTCGACAGGGCGGAATCGAAAGTGAGAACGGCGAAGCGCGTTTCTCGGGCAGCCATACCCAAGCGCAGTGGTTTTCTTTTTTTGAATCTAGATTCGATTAACGAGAAATAAACCAGGCTTGAATGCTTTCATGCACCAGAGAATCTTGCGGGGCTAGGGATGCGTGCGACAAAACCAGTCCAGTTCTTTGAACCAAATATGGCAAACGCAAAACGCAAAATGTGGCAACCGGCATGGCAACTATGCAAGCAACTATGCGAGCTACATGATCACAGAATTCTGTTGAGCATTTGATACCTAATGTCCACTCAACAAGAGCTCATTTCGAGCGGCGACCAATTTGTGAGTCTGCATGGCTGGACCGGCTACCTCAGGGTTCCTTTTGCTAATGACAGGGCAGTGTTTCCTATCGATTTGTCGTGGAGATTCGCTGCTGCAAGCTGCAGCATGCAACAAATGAGTTCTTGTATACCCAGTGAATCTTGGAAGGTTCACATTGGGAGACCGAAGCCCGACTCAACTTGCCACATTGTCAAACAATTACTAGTACTAGTTAATATGATCGTAGCGCTGTAATCTGACAGCTTAATTTCACCGAGCAATGCGTATCTTGCGCCGCGATGTTGCATCTGACCTCCCAATGCATAGTTCCGTAGAGCGCTTCGCACACAGGCACTACCGGAGCACTAGTAAAGCAGAATAACTCTAATTAGTTATTCTGCTTTACTAGCGTTTTTACGCTAGCCAAAAGGATTCTAGAACTTGAGGCCTAATAACTCTTGCGGCCATAGGTAGAGCTGAAATCCCCATATTTAAGCGACGCATCTTGCATCATGAAGATTCGCGTGCGCTTCCTGCTCGGTGCGTTGTTTCTCGTCGAATGCCCAGCTGGCATACGCTTTAACCCTTCACCGTCGTCACCGACAGGCAACGTGTGCAGCTTTGTGTCGCTCGTGCTGCTGCTGGCGGCGAACAGCGGCCACAAATGGGCTCGCGACGCCGTCAACTCCGTGGACATCGGACTTTGGTATCTCACAGTACGAGCGACAACTCGAATCTCCTGATCGTTTTCTAACTGAATCCTCCGTTCAGGGTACAGGTGTGCGCTACAAACTCATCAACGCAGGCGCCGCGGTCGACAGTACCGACGTCACCTCGGCAGACCAGCCTGTCACGCTCTACAGCCGCTTCTGGTACTAAAGGTGGCCTTCCTCCTGCTTAAAACCGTGCTAACCAACGCATCATACGCAGCTCGCTCTCCATTGTTGCCTCTAGTGACCCGTGGTGTTTAGGAGATGCCGCGGCTACGAGGGCCTTCGTTGTCTTGGCACTGATGGCCGCCATTGTCAGCTTCATATTAAGCGTCATGGTGGCTTTTGACATTAAGATCCCCACGTGGAATGGGGAAGGCAAGGAGGCCACGCTCGTGACCCCCGTGTTGTGTTCTTTAGTCGAGACGGTGGTATTGATACCAGCCGTCGTGCTGTGGCAGCGCATGGTGACTGAGTATGACGACCAGTGTCGTAATGTGATGAGCATCAATACGTTCACTTGCATTGAAATGGGCTCAACGTACGCGTACGCCATAGCTGCTATCCCGTTTGCTGCTCTCACCTTCTTTCTCTGGCGACTTTCACATTCTTACTACGTAAGGATCTGTTTCCAGCACTGCGGCTTCCAAAATGCCTGATTTCTATGCTTGGGATTACTAGGAAGCCAAACGAGATGGCAGGATTGCCGATGGATTTACTCTCGCTGCGAAAACAGGTAAGGACGTAAGGATGACTTCCATGCAGGTTCGAGAGCCAAAAAACTGATGTCTACAGTGTTTGATGTCCACCCGGTGGAGTAGACAATGTGGATGAGATCCTTTCGGGTATCGCCAATCAGATCGACATTGACGTAAATGGCTCCGATGGTAGAAATGCGTTGCACTGGGCATGCACCTTGCACCGAACGAGTATTTGTCACGTTTTGCTGAAGAAGGGAGCGTCGATCAGTAAGAAAGATGTACGTGTCGAGCTGGTTTCAATGTTAAGCAGATAACGGAGTAGCGCTGTTCATTTTTCAGAGAGATGGCTGGACACCACTACATTGGGCTAGTCGGGTTGGTAACCTGGACATCGTGCGCCTTCTCGCCAAGTACGGCGCCAACTTGAATATTCAAGACCGATGGGGTACGACGCCATTAATGTTAACGGTTGTCGGTGAAAGCAAGCTCGCAGCGGAAACTCTTATCGAACTGGGCGCTTCCGTTGATGCACGAAATGTAGGTGTTCAACGTCATATTTAATGGGATAAACCACTGGAAAATGGTGTTGACCATGTATGCTGCACTCGAACAGGTATTTGGACAGACGTCGTTGATGCTGTGTGCCGAGGGAGGTACACCTCTCCATCAGCTAGGTATGGTATTCTTGAATGCTGGCTCGGATCTCACTTTACAAGACGTACGTGTTATATAAGCATCCAAGTGTCAACAATCGCTGACAGTGATGTGTATGGTATTATAGGCACAAGGTATGACAGCTTTGCACTACGCAGCTGCTTGCGGGAGTGTGAATCTCTTGATGAACATGCTCCAGCAGTGTGATGCTGAGTTGGTTGATAAGCCAAACAAGGTGAGGCTCGCAAAATCGTTTACAAATCTATTGTCAACTAACACGAATGCGCATGTAAACAGTTCGGCGAAACGTTGTCATACCTTGCTGCTCTTCACTCACATCCGAAGGTACTGGACCTAGTCAGAAACTGGAGAGAAGGAAATCCCATTCTTGCATCCCATGATGATACGGATGAAGAAGAGGACGACGATGATAGTACAGAGTCGTCAGGTGATAGCGACGATAGCAGCGAAGAGGGTGACTGAGTAGTGGAGTGCTTTAAAAAGCAAGCAATAGTGCGTGCAGCAACGCGGTGATAAAAAACAACATGCCTTTCGATCTATAAAGTTTGAGCTATCTCCTCTCTATTGGAGCTTCTCAAGAAGTAATTTAGTTCCCTTCTGCGTGTCAATGAGCTTCTTCAGGTCTCCCATGGCAGGCTTCAGCGCCTTCTTCACCACTTTGTCAGCGTTCTTGGGAGCATTTTCAGCCTCAAGGAACGCGAGGACTACAAAAGAGCCACGGTTAGTGGTCGCCCACTGCGGCAACTGTTCTTCGACGGCTGTGAGCAGAGGTTCCACCAGCAAACTTTCCTTGATCAGACGACGCAAAGCGTAGTGGCCGTTGGCATCAGTGTAGAGAGGCTCCTCCTCAGTGGGCTCCTCCAAAACAGCGGCAGCCACGCTATCTGCCAGCTCCGTGGTCTCACTTCTTTTAGCAACTTCGACAATCACATCACGCCCCTCCTTCGAGCGCATTAGAGCAGCAGCGTTTTCAGCGCACATCTCTTCCAGCTTAGGCAGCAAACCCTTCAGCAATTCCTCGCGACGAGCGTCCGGATCCTTCTTGTAGTTAACCACCATGACGGTCGAGTCTTCAGGCGACGGCAACATGGGGGGCTCCAGCAGCGCAAGATCATCCGCCGAGAGGTATTTCTTGTTCAGAGGACTAAGCAGCTGCAGAAGAACTTTGCGTCCACTAGGGTGCATAGCAATCGAAAAGAGTTCGTCGTTCATCTCCGCCAGAATGGACTTTTGCACAAGAACTGAATCATCAACCACGTCGAAAATGCGCATGATCACAAGGTAGCCACTAGGATGGTTGCACGCCTCCAGTACCTTGTCTTTGAGAGCCTTAATAATACGCTTGCGGTCCTTAGCAGCACCGAGGGAAATGCACTTGTTCACCACACGAGCACCATTGCGCGTAGCAAGAAGAGCCAATGACGCATCGCGCACATTAGCCACCATTTGCATCACATCGTCATGCTCTGCATTGCACATGTACTCCCACAGCAGTGACTGCACAAATGCGAGACCTAGGAGCTGCTTGTCCACCATGCGGTTCAAGATGGTGGTCAAGTACTTGAGCACATCAGCCTTTTTCTCCGGGTGAGCAGCGATAATGTTCGCAAGGTTGCGCTTACTCTCCGAGTGGAAATAGGCGAACTCACGACCGTAGAACTCCAACTTGAGTGCCGTGAGCTGCGACGGTTTGAGATATTCCTGTGCGTACTCGAGTACATTGGCAGCAATGTTGTGCGTGCCGACCTGCACGACGTAACCCGTGAGGCACTTGACAATAGCTGCGCGGTCTGCCGTACTACCGTAACGAATCATCTTCTGCACAAGGAAACAGCCGTACTGCATCTTGGCTACCTCAATGAGGTGCTCCTTCATCTCTAGCACAATCTGCGACCGGTGTTCAGGCTTGCCGTGCTGCATGAGCGACTGGATGACTCGCGATGCGTCGTGCTTGGCTGCCACGTCGTAGATCTTGCCCTTGACCAGCGTGTAGAGCTCGTCTACGAGTGTAGCGCGCTTGGTCTTGTCCACGTCGCGCTCCCGGATGACGTTCCAGATCTGCTTGGCGCGCGTGACCATCTCGTAGTGCGGACACTGCATCTTGCGCTGCTTCTTGGCCAGCTTCTGGTCCATGAACGACTTCTTGCCGTCTTCTCCACTGGCAGCCGGGCGCTTCTTGGCGTTGAAGCCGCCCTTGTTGCTGTAGTTCTTGCCCGACGTCTTCGCTTGCACCGCCATGTCTGTCACTGCACTCTGTCGAGCTCTTGCGCACTGGCGTGGCAACCAGTCAATTGCTACGGACCAAATTAGTATTTGTGTAGGACCAGATTTAGCGACTGATGAGGACCAAATTACTTTCCAGACGAGATTTCGCGCAAGGACCAAATGACAACATTTGTGTCGGACTAAACTTCGTTTCGTGTGGCACACACATTGTATCTTGAAAAGACGCGTCGCTTCAATGGCAATGGCGATCTACCAGTATTCCAGCGGAGTGACGGATGGCCTTGTTCTACGACTACAATGTGGCGGTGCCAGCCAATCTGCGGCAAGTCTGCTCAGTTTGGGGTGAACTGGATCCCGTGCTTGCCGTGGCACTGGAGAACCGAGAGATCCATTTTTTTACAGATGAGGTACCGACGTAGTGACTGAGCCAAGAAATAGGAAAATCACATTGATGTGTGGTGTATTAACCCTCTGTAGGGCGAGAAGCAGCAGGGACTGGAGAGCTACTCGCGCAGTGCCGACATTGTCACGATGGCTTGGCAGCCTCACGGCGGAGCACTCGCAGTTGGTTGGAGTGACGGTATATTGCATGGATAAGCTGTAGTACTCGATGAGTTGGGTGATATGCTCACTAACATTGTTACAGGAATGGTCTCGCTGTGGGTATTCAAGGAGAAAACAGCACGCGAGGTGAACTCCCCGCATTCGAGTCGTGTGCGCCTGTTGAAATGGGCGCCATCGGGCAACCGACTCATGTCCGCCGATGAGAATGGGATATTCGCCGTCTGGAAGGTGGACAGTCGGTGCCAACTCTCGATTAGTACGCAATATGCACGCCAAGGGAGCTTCACTCATTGCGTCTTTGCCACACGACCCAAGGATAGTCACTCCAAAAGGTATTTGTAACTAACCTCTTTGACTTACCGACCTGTTCTAACTCAAATCTATTTGTTTAGTGAGACGTTCTCGCAGCATGCATGCCCCCAGTTCTTCTTTGGTGGTGAGGTAGGGTCTGTGCACTATGCCGACGACCTGGGCCACATTTCGGACATTCAGGTGCTCAATCACGCTATCGAGTCGATGATGTTTTACGAAGAACAGAGCCGCTTGATCGTTATCACTCGAGCTGTGCAACTCATCGTTTATCAAGTTGGTGCTACGGACGGCACGGTGAAGCCAATTACCAAGGTCAAACTGAGTCTTGCAGGTGAAGGTTCACTGCTTGAAACGAAATGGGCTAGCCCTGGACTACTAGCTATCGCGTCTGGTGAACCTCTGGTACGGTTCTGGAACATTCGCACCGAGGAAAACAGCGTGCTGAGTCTGCCTAAGTCAAGTGGGATCATCTACAATGTTAACAACTTAAGCTTTTCTCCGCGAAAGCGCGTGCTGGTGGCCGGAACGGCCCAGGGAGCAGTTTTCTTCTGGCGCGCCACATCCTTCATTGACACTCCTCAAGGCAACACTGAGTCAACAAATGTGTCTTACCGCTGGGACCTGCTTTTCACGGCTGAAGTGGGGCGAGCAATCACACGAATTGGCTGGAGTAATGCCCACCCTGCCTTGTATGCGAATACCGTCGAAGGCGTGGTCATTTTGCACGAGGGAAATATGCAACGTGCACTCTGTGGTGATACAGCAGTAATTCAAGTGCGACCCAACACATTGTCAATTGAGAAATTCCAAGATGGAGCGCAGTCCGGTGTGACCATAACGCAGTCAACTCTTGATGCGTCATTGCGTATCAAAGGGGTCTCGCACGACGGATCAATGCTCGTGGTTTGGAACGGCTCAAAAGCAGAAGTTTACGAAGTAAAAGATGGAGATGCCAGAGTCACGAATCAGTTTAAGTGCTTTTCCAGCTCCATGGTGCTACGAGGTGAATCTATCTATCGCACGAATGGAAACCACGTCGAAGTCTGCAACCTTGCAGGGGTAGTGAAGAACACCATATCCTTCACGGAGGCCGAGGGTCGACCAGCAATGCTATCACTACAGAGCAAGTTCCTTGCAGTAGGCACAGATCGTGGTCTACTCCGCGTGTTCGATGTATCCCGCCGTGACCCAAAAGCCCTGGGAAGTATGGGCAACCTCCCCGACGCTTTTGGTGAAGAGACCAAGTCTGTCGTGATGCGATCTATCTGTGTCAATTCAGATGGTACACGTATTTGTATCCTTGCTGATCGTGTTGAAGGCGCTTTGAGAATGCGTGAGCCACTGAACAAACTGTTTCTCTTCCAGACAGACCTCAACATTTATCAACAGTTCGACTTTGGGGCTTCACGCTACCCAACATCCGTGTTTTTCGATCCACAAGAACCTCGCTTACTCGTTTGTGAGACTTTTAAGTCTAGCAACGATGGTGTGTCCACTGCAGCAAGTAGTGCGGCTGGCCGCCGAGACTTGAATACCGACGACGGACTTGGGGCAGGCGGTGGTGCCCGAGGGAGCCAAGTCTCAGACAAGGAAGTCACTATCATTTTCGCGTCGAACGAGCACGGCCTTCTCATGCAAGACAACTTTGACCTTGATCTGAAGTACACTGCACTGCTAGGCATTCAAGTCCCACGCGTGTACTTCGTCGCAAAGGTGGATAATGGCTCATCGGATGACTCCGCCAATATAGTACACGTTGGTCGAACCAAGACCAATAATCCCACCACGAAAGCCCCAACGCTTTACGACACTGCTAGCTACCTTCGCACACAGATCATGCGTGACTTCACGGGTTTGGACAAAGTCAACAACGAGGCGAAACAAGCTCTCATCGACTTCTGTTACTTTATGACAGTTGGCAATATGGATGAGGCATACCGCTCGGTCAAGCTGATTGAAAATCCGTCCGTCTGGGAGAATATGGCGCGCATGTGCGTGAAGACGAAACGGTTAGATGTGGCTGAGGTATGCCTCGGAAATATGGGTCATGCTCGTGGTGCAGCTGCTGTGCAGGAGGCCAAAAAGGAACCTGAACTGGAGGTGGCGATCGCTATGGTTGCTATCCAGCTAGGTCTGCGTGATGATGCAGCTCGTCTGTACCGCGAGTGCGGACGCTACGACCTGCTCAATAAATTGTACCAAGCCAGTGGTTTCTGGAAGAAAGCCGTGGATGTAGCGATCAAGCGCGACCGCATTCATCTCAAAGCAACGTATTACGCTCTGGCACGACACTATGAAGAAATGGGCGAGCTCAAGGAAGCGATGGAAGCCTACGAAGATGCTGGTACTCATCAAAAAGACATCCCAAGAATGCTATTCAAACTGGGCAAGATCGATCTCCTGCAAAAGTACGTGGCCACCTCCAATAACCGTGATTTACTGATCTGGTGGGCTCAATTTCAAGAGAGTCAGGGTCAATTTGATGCGGCAGTGGATAGTTACCAACGCGCCAAAGACTATTTGTCCATCGTTCGTGTCCTATGCTTTAAGAAGGACTTTCAGGGTGCTGCCAAAGTAGCACAGACAAGCGGAAACCGTGCAGCTGCCTACCATTTGGCCCGACAGTTTGAAGCACACAACGAGATCTCCAACGCCATCCACTTTTTCGCAAGCGGTGGCTGCTATAACCATGCGATTCGACTAGCAAAAGACCACCGCATGGATGCCGATCTCATGGGTTTCGCCCTCATGAGCAAACCTACTGACATGCTCGACTGCGCTGCATACTTCGAAGAGCAGCGTGAAATGGAGAAGGCAGTCCAGCTCTACAACAAAGGAGGCAATGTGGCCAAAGCCCTGGACTTGTGTTTTCAGGCGCAGCTCTTTGAAGAGCTGCACCACCTCACAGATGAGCTCAGCGGCTCTGGGAATACATCACCTGCTATTCTGAAGAAATGCGCAGACTTCTTCATCGCAAATGGTCACTACGCCAAGGCTGTGCACTTGTGCTTGATTGGAAACCGGATGACTGAGGCACTGGATGTGTGTATGCAACACGATGTGAAGGTCACAGAAGAGATGGCAGAAAAGATGACTCCACCCAAGGGTGATGACACTGCCACACCGGCAGACAAGAAGAGACGCACTGAATTACTTCTTAAACTTGCCAAGCGCTGCAAGCAACAAGGCTCATATCATTTGGCCACAAAGAAGTATACCCAGGCCGGCAACAAGCTCAAGGCAATGAAATGTCTGCTCAAGTCTGGAGACACTGAAAAAGTAGTCTTCTTTGCCAACGTATCGCGCAACGCTCAAATCTTCGTTCTCGCGGCAAACTACCTCCAAAATCTGGATTGGCGCAAGGACACCGAAATCATGAAGAATATTGTTGGCTTTTACACAAAAGCGCGTGCGTTCGAGCAACTTGCAGCTTTCTACGCTGGTTGTGCTCAAGTTGAGATTGAAGAGTATCGTGACTATGAGAAGGCGATTTCCGCGCTGCAAGAAGCTGTTCAGGTCGTGTCCAAATCTCGCGCAGACGGCAAGGAAGCTCTATTGAAGCGATACGAGAAGCGTATTTTACTCATTGAGCAGTTTGTTCTGGCTCGTCAGCAGGCGAAGCACAACCCGAAGGAGATGATGGACATTGTGACGAAATTGCTGGAGGAGCCTGGAATCGAGGAAGCTATTCGTGTGGGTGACGGGTATGCAATGTTGGTGGAAGGTTATTATGAAGAGGGTGACCTGAACAAGAGCTTCGAGACTTTAGAGGAGATGAAGCGAAAAGGACTTACACTCAAAACGTACGTGAACCCTCGAGTAGTGGAAGCTGTCCAAGCGAAGCTAGGCGTTTCTTTGGGAGACGACAGACACCGTAGACCACCACCCAGCGACTACAAGCAGTCTGCTCCGTCGAGTCGCCCGGGCTCACGTGAAGCCAAATCCGGCCAACCTGGTTCTCGTGACGCAAGTCGCCCAAGTTCGCGAGACGCTCATAGTAATCGCCCGGGCTCACGCGAGGTAGCAATGAGTCGTCCAAACTCACGTGAAGATAAGATGGTCCGTCATGACGATGACGACGTCGAAGATGAAATGGAAGAAGACATCGCTGAGGATGAATAAGCAGCGTCGCACCTTGCATGGCTGCATAACAGCGTTTGACATAATGAAACACAACTATCTCTTGCTCTATCCATCTAGCACAAGTTGTGCTTCTACTCTCCATCAGGATCTACATGTATTTGCCATTTGCAGCGCTGTGCGTTACCATCCTGAAAAATCCTATCAAAACGGCGCACTAGACAAGTGACCCAACAACACACATGACCCGCTTTGACGCCTGAAATCGAGATCATGCCGCAAACTTCCCTACAGGAAAAAGTTATCTCACCGCTAAGCATCAACCAGCAACCTAAGAGTCATCTCGATGCTGAAGTTACTGCGCTGCAAATTCCTGCAGCAGTTGCTACCGACATATCGTCCGATGATAGCAGTTCTACGAATGCCAACCAAACACCAAAGACTAGCTCATCGATATTTTATGATGACTTATTCAGCTCCATGACACCATATCTCACCTGTCAGCGATGCAACAGCGTAACATTCGTCGATGTGCAGCGAGTGCGGCGAAAAGTAGACCAACTTGCTGCCTCCATGCAACCACTCAACGAAGCTGGCGAAAGAGAGGACTCCACGTTTCTGTATGAACAAGTGCCAAAGTGTCCAGGTTGTGGAAGTACACGATATTTACGAGCAGGAGTTGTAAGCTTTCAGGAACAGATTGAGGAAGAACGAAATGCTATTAAGGAGTTCGAGCGTCGACGAGGCCCTGCCACTGCTCTGCTTCAGCGCATTGCGCGTGGATTTCTCGGGCGACTCGAATTTCGCCGTCGTCTAGTAGAACGTGAACGATATTTACGCAAGATTAAGCGAGCAGCTACTAGAATTCAAACGCGGGTGCGAGGTATGCAGGCACGAAGGCGAACTGTCATCGAGCGGTGTCTGCGGATAATCCGCTTTATAGCTCCACAAATTCTTAGCTACGCGCTGGCCGCTCGGCCAAACGATCCACCGGTCTTCTGGTACACCAACGCCGCGGAACTTGGCGTGTTTTACTGGAATTACAGAGAATATGTACGTCGGTCGGGTGGCAGACCCTCGTTGATCCAGGTGGAAAACAACGTGATAGAGATTACGAGACGTGTTCTGCGCCGTGAATATGCGTTGGTTAGCCGCATTCAAGCACAGTGGCGGGGTCTTGCTACACGAATGGTCTTCCGCGAGTTTAAGCGGCAGAAAGGATGGTTGAAGGGCATTCGACAGTCTCCAGCTATAAAAATTCAGCGTCTTGTCCGTGGCGTTGTAAGTCGTCGTCGCTGCCAAGCATTGCGAGTGACCAATAAGTATCCAGCCCAACGTGAATCCTATCGCAAGGAAATGGTGACGCGTGAGCAGCAAACAATGAAAGCAGCTTTTCGTCAACGACTGATGGCCAAATACAAGCAGCAATTTCAGATCGACCGCACCACCAGGATGATTGTGCAGCAGGTCAATATTTCATTCGTCACCAAGAAATACGGTGCTATCTCAATGGACGAAGAGGATGAAGGTGAGTTGGGACCGGAGACAAATCCACACATCCAGCACTCACTCCAAAGTGTTAGTAGTGACAGTACTGGAGTCCAGATTGCCTCGAAATCTACGACCAAGTCGTGGGATAGATCTAACCTACCGCGAAACTCGAACGCTGTTCGATTCGCAGAGATAAAACGCCAACTTGAGGGCAAGCACGGTAAGCTGCGTGGACCAAAGCTTCACATCCTCAAAGCGCAAATGTATGCTCCCTCAACTTCAGGAAACTCATCCATTGATGTCCCCGTAGACGACCGAGCCTGCACTTAGACGTTAAAGATGCTTTACCATAATGACCTTGTGCCTTGGCAATGTCATGTCATACCATTTGTATGGTCACTGTCCATTGGCCAGCGACTTCAACATGATGCACGCTTGCGATTAGCTGATACTTTCGTACCTAATCGGAGTGATGCAGTGCTCACAGACCGACTTCAACATGATGCACGCTTGCGATTGGCTGATACTTTCGTACCTAATTGGAGTGACGCGGTGCTCACAGACTAAGCACCATGTGGTGCGTCATTCGCAAATTTGCATTCAAGCAGGAAGAACTCGACAACGTAATGAGCATCTCGACTGGCGCCACAGAGTGCGCTGTAATGGCCTTCGGCTGCAATGACGACGGGCAGCTGGGCACGGGTGCAAAACGCCGACCGACATTGGCCATCGACGACGTGTCGGCCTCTAACTTCCCCATGCAACTCAGTGATTTGCTGGGCGAGGAGATCGTGGCAGTCTCGTGTGGCTCTCGTCATACAATGGCGCTCACTGCTAGCGGCGCTGTGTACTCGTGGGGATGGGGATCGGTGCGTACCGACTGACTATCCGGTGCTTGTCCACCTACTAACTGGATGTGCTTGTAGATGGGACAATTGGGTCATGGAGACCTCAAGAGCATCAATGTGCCCCAGAAGATCGCCTTTTTCGAGCAAGAAGGACTTGTGGTGGGCTACATCTCATGCGGAGGATGTCACTCCGCTGCAGTGACCAATGACGGAACGCTGTACATGTGGGGCGAGTCACACTGGGGCCAGCTTGGTCTGCCGAAGGAGTTCGAGGCTGCGTATGAATCATTGCCAGTCAAATGTCCAATGCCTGACGGCGAAGGTGGCGAAAATGTTGTGAAGATCAGCTGCGGTGGTACACATACTGCTGCGTTGACCAGTCTCGGACGTGTCTACGTCTGGGGTCGAGGCGATAGCGGCCAGTTGGGCATCGGCTCGGCGTGGTTGAAAAACTACACAGAGGATGAAGGTCTACTAGGAGTTAGTCGTCCGCATCTGATCGAAGGATTCAATGGCGAGAAGGTTGTGCAGGTTGCTTGTGGTGCATTCCACTCGGCTGCTGTGACGGAAGAAGGACACGTTTACATCTGGGGAAAAGAGGACTACGGCATGCTCGGTGTTGGTCAGGCGTCTGACCAGCAGACCCCCAAGCGCGTAGCATTCTTCGACGAAATCCCAGCTCTGTACGTTGCTTGTCGTTTTGCTGCTTGTGTATTGGAGTTTTGTTGCAAACCGTATGACAATGACTTGACTTGCACAGGCGCGTTTCATGCGGTGGCTGGCATACAATGGTGGTAACGAAGTCAGGAGACTGCTACGCTTTCGGCCGGGGTGAATATGGTCGATTGGGGCTTGGTGATACAAAGAGTCGAACACGACCGCACTTGGTATGGAGTTGTATATTCTTTTGAAATGCTTGTAGAATACTAACATCATGAGCTTTTATGACCTTCAGGTGAAGGCACTGAAGGGGAAGACAGTGATTCAAGCTGCGTGCGGTGGCTCTCACACTTTGTTTGTCACGAGCGATGGTGTTGCCTACGTTGCAGGACGACCAGAGTACGTTTCGTGCATTTATTTTTCTTTGCGAACAAGGACTAACTTCGTTTGCCGTATTGTTTTCCTACAGCCACGGACGACTGGGTTTGACGGACATGAAACCATTGTCAGTGCCCACACGTTTGGATCTCGGCCCGATCCCCGTTCGCCAGGTCTCTGCAGGCGGTGCACACTCAACAGCGTTGATTCACAGCTCGCGGCCCATTTTCTCACCGATGATCTCACCGATCCCCACCAGCAAACCTGTCCCGCATGGCGAACTATAAATTGCGTTGCCGATCAGCAGACCCTGCTGCGCTCAGCACTGAGCACTGCTCGCAGCATTAGAAGTGTAGTAGATACAATCACATGACGTTTGATGCAAGTTGCACTTTATCAAAGCCGTTAGCACGCAGCCATATCATTATTTCGAGGGTAATCTTTCTCATGAGTCGCAATAATTACGATTTCACTTAGGTGGTCCAAATGCCATATATTTGTTTAGAAAGTATCAGTAGTGAAGACTCGCACATCACTTTTGACCGTATCGTTGAGTGATGAGCGAGGACGCCATTTCCTCGTCGTCAAGCGCCCACTCGCGGGACCACAGCGACAGCCCTACCTGGTCTTCAGTGCAATCCGTGGAGCGAGGACCTCGTCGCGTGGTGCGCACCACTGAAAAGTCGGTCGTCTTCCGAGTGCGCACACAAGAACAAGTGTCAAGTGCCCGAGCGAGCAATAGAAGCGTCAACCAGACGTTGCGCTTGACACAAAGGGGAGAGACAAATGGCGCGGACGACCGAGATGTCAACGAGATGCTGGCGGAGCTCTACGCTGAGGCGGAGCGCAAGAAACAGTGGCTGAAGAGCGAGGAGGAGACATTTCGACGAGGGCAGGATCGTTTGCACAGTTTGCAGCGAGAGCACGCGGTACTTGTACGCACTTTGGAGCAGTGCAGGCGACGCAGGAAAGAGCGACTTCGTATCCAGAAAATGCTGCGTGGGCCTCAAGAGAAAGAAGATTATGAGAGCTGCGGAAGTGCCAGTGACAGTGAAAGTGACTACAGTCGCCACAACCGTCGTCGAAGCAGCAGTCACCATCGACCACGACGAGATGAAGCGAAGAAGGAGCGTAAACGACTGAAGCGATTCCAGAGCGACGTGTCATTGCGGTTCCAACTCTTGCAGTCGGAGTGTCGACGCTCTGATCTTCAAGTGGAGAAGCTGATAGCCGACTTACGACGTGAATATGCTGATTCCTGTCTTTTCGGCAACTCGTTGAACTTCTAACAAGCCAGAGTCTAGCCCAGACGACGTACATGTGCATCATATCCGTCCAACTTCCATTCCATCAGATCACTATTAACTCACAACTGTCAAAGTTGAAAAACATTCGTTTCAAAATTCGTTTCGTGATTTTCTGCGCCAATCAAATCGCTTCCCTCTAAAACCGTTCAAACACAATCGCGAGCAGCTTCGATGTGGGCTTCCGAGGCTGGACTCCATGACGACGATCCACGCGAGATTCAACGTCGACGAGAAGCGTATGCACGGGAATTAGACCACCAGATCGCATTGCGCCGAGCGCGTCAGCACCAGGAGCAGATGGAGCGCGAGGAATTGGAGCGCAAACTTGCGCCAACCGAGCGCTCTCCATCCAAGTGGCTGGTCGAAGGCGGCCATTTGGACATGCCAACGGCCTCCCAGTCGCCCTGGAAGTTTACACAGAGCGTGGATCTTCACGACGAGCAGCGACAAGACAGAGGTGCAGCTACAGGTGAAGCAAACAGCGTGTCGTCGTCCCACCCACGCTTTAAGGTGACTGATGAGAGTGAAACAAGTCAGAGACTACGGGAACGCGCGCAGCAGATGCAGTGGAAGAGGATTTTGGACGAGCAGGTGCAGGAAAAAGCACGGCTGAAGGAGCAGGAAGAGGCTGAACGAAAACGCAGTGAGCAAGAAGCAGCTAAAGAAGAGGTGCGATACCTTCGAGAGCAGCAACTACGAGCACAACGACGGCTGGGACACTTTTCACCTGCTGTGAATGCTGAATCAAGTGAAAACAGGACGGAGACAAACGCTCCGTATCATGCGATGCCGTCACCTCCAGACTTGACGAATAGACAGAGGAGCGACTTGCAGCCGACGAGCAACCACCATAATTTTGCATTTACTGACTCGCGGGAGGAGGATGATAAAGCAATGCCGTATCAAAGAGACCGTCACTATGGAAACCTAGGAGCGACAGAAGCGTTGTTACCTCCTCCGGCTCCGTCGCGAATTCAGATGCCACAAGGTATTGGACGGAATAGTAGAGATGACAGCCACGACATGTTTGATCGTAACATGCTGAGTGGTGGAATAGCTGGAAGGCAGCTATATTCCCAGGATAATGATGCTCAAGCATCTCATCAACAGGTGGAGCAACAGAGTCGTATTATTGACGAGTATCGCTTACTCCTGGCAGAAATTCGCCGCGAACGTGAGGAACTCCGACGAGAACGCGATGAAGTACGGCGTGAGAAAGAGGAGCTGCGCGTGCAACGAGCTTTGATGCAACTGGAGAATGAAAAGATGGCAAGTCTTGTGGATGCCCAGCGCGCCCTCAACGAACAGCATCACGCGGACCTCCAGACTCAGCAGGCACAGCAAACTCAGCAGCTAGCTCAGCAACAAGCTCAACAGCAGCAGTACCAGCCTATCTCCTACCAGCATCCTGCTCAATCTGTGGGCTTTGAAGTAAACAACGTGCGAAATGGGTTCAAGCTTCCAAGTCATCAGGACGATATTCCGGAAACGCAAGCGTATTCGCAGCTGAATCAGATTCGCCAGACCCTCGGCAATTTAAATATTCATGAAGATCAACCTCAACCTGCGGTACAAGGACGACGGAGGAAACCACCAAGCCCGATGTCCATGGCTGACTTTTCAACGCCCACACCAAACAAACGTATGATCGTAAACGTTATGGATTCACCACACTTCCAGCGCTTGTCACGATACAGGCCGATCCCAGCCGTTACAGCTGATGACGAAAGTGTGCTGAATCAGTCCCTGGTTGGAGAAAGCGTCTTCGTCCCTTTAAGCCCCAAACCCCAGAACCACAGCAACAAGGGGCCAGCACCGCGTACAACTTCCTCTCCGACTTCTGCGGACAGACATGGAGATAACCGCCGTGCGAATCCTCTACGAAGCAGCCGGGTTATCAAAAGCCGAGGTTTTTACGACTTTGAACAGGAGCTCAAGAGTGATGACAGACTTGACTCTCTTGCAAGTGGATCTATCCGAGACAGCTTCGGCTCAGACCTCGGTAGCAGCTTGTACGGAGACGACGACGAGAATGATGCCAGTGATGTGGAAGACGAACTAGATGAACAAGACTCGCATCCAGCAGCAAACAGCGGTCTGTTCCAAGTTCAAGTGCTCGTATGAGACGCGAGTGCGTAGTTAAGATAACAAAATGTACTAAGGATGCTTGTTGAAGTGGCTTTATTGCGCGCGTCACAGATTGAAACGATGTGGCACACATAACATTGATGATTGGCGCTATTCGGCCAATTGCTCTGCATCACTAATAGACTTGACGATGGCGTTCCAGTTCCCTGTAGCAAGCGGCAAGAAGAAGAAAGTGCAAGTGTTCGAGTGTCCGACGGAGACATGGAAGGAGCGCAAACCTCGTGCTACCAAAGTTCGTACTAAAATTCTGCTTTCTGCTTTGATGTTCACCAGTTCTTGTAGTTGACACATTCGTTGTGACTAGAATAAAGCGAAGGAGGATGAACCAGAGATGACACTGCGTCAGGAGATCCGCAAGGAGTTCGACGATACTTTCGATTCAGTCCTGGAGTTTGGTGCGTTGATGCTGTAAAGTTTTTGAGAGTTAATGCAGTCAGAGGTGGTTGAATTAAATTGATATTGTTATTGATGATGTTGACAGCTACGTCGAACTTGAAGGGTAAAGAGAAAAAGGCACACGAGGCCAAGAAGATCGAGGCACTTGGCGGTAAAGCTGCTAAGAGCCGTAGTGTGCCGTACAAAGTACTTATCGGAATGAAGACGAAGGGTGCCGCCAAGAAGCAGCGTCGTGAGGAACTGGTACGTAATTTCATAGGATATGGAACGTAGCAATGACGTTCGAGATGAGTTTCTAATGAGTTTTGATGCTATGGTTGTTTTGGGGTGTACAGTTGAAGGAGTCGGACATCGTCACGGGCAAGCGGAAATCGAGTGGCAAGTCGAGGGATCAACAGAAGCGCAAGAAGGTCGACTACGGCGTTCAAGCAACCAAGGGTCGATTCAAAGGCGGTGTGCTGGATGTGCGTGGTCTGTAATATATTGTACGCAAATAATCCAGCAGGTTTGCCAAGCCCAGCTTGTTCATGTGCTGCTTTGACGAGCTGGAACACCGGTAGTACCGGTACATTGAATGTACCGCTCCACAATCCGATCTTTGTCTTTTTGTCATAGTTTTTGACTGTCACGATGGAGGAGACCAAGACGCAGTTCAGTAAGAACACTACATTCGCTGTAAACGGGGGATACCACCAACTTGATGGTCACATGGTGGTTAGCGTTTTCATTTTTTGATGCAGCGCACACGGATGGCTACGTTGCTCCCGCAAAGAAGGAGCTTAAGCACAGTGACAACCAATCGACCTCTCGACGAGGATTCTTTTCAGATGAAGAGGAAGACGAGTAGTAGCCTCATGCATCACCTTTAGTTTAAAAACTCGATTGGCACTGACCATTGAAATCGGTTGGCAGAGACATCGTGGCGAAGATTCATCATTGGAAGCAAACCAGCACCAAAGGGAGCAAGACAGAGACTCCTCCAAAGCGTCTAGATGTACACGACCTCTTTTCAGAAACTAAGAAGAAGGAGCGTTGGCATAGGAATTTTACTCATGTGAAGATCGTTTTCATAACATTACTTGGTGTCCACTGTATCAGCGTGCCCAACTGAAGTCTGACGATACCGTTCCCGCCGCGGGCGACATCCAGCTGAATCGGCTCATGTATGTCAAGATTGTCAAAGTTGTAGTGGAAGTATCTGCCGTATGGAACTGACCAACGATCGTGGATGCGTTTAGGGATGACTACATGCTTGGAGAAAAAGGGGATTGGATCATGGAGCAGATGGAATCCTTGACCATGGACGTCCCGCCGTCTCCTGTACAAAAGTTTACGTCGCAAAGCAACCTTAATGGTGGCGACCAGAAGATCGATACGGATCAGCACGAACCTTTGCTGGGCCTTGATGCCATGATATTGATGGAGGACTTTGAAAAATATATCGCTGAGAACTAAATACGACAATATATTAATGTTGGGCGGAATTCCACAACCAATAGATAAAGTACTCGCCGGATTCACACTAAACCACGGCTACACCCACTCATACAAAGCAATCAGTGATGAACGCGAGCGGTTCCGATGCACTACCTGTTGCTTCCGGATCCACTGACGAAACCCGAAGGTCCCATCACTGCCAATCGACTCCCGCACCTCACTCTCAAGGTCGAGGTCATCATCGACTACAACGCACGAACCACGATCGCTCAAAGGCAATGCGTCTGCTTCACGCGGTTCCAGCTCCAGCGAACGAGTATAACGACTCTCTTCGGAGGAATATGGCAATGACACGTGCAACAGTTTCTACAAGAAAGTTGGTACAAGTCAGAATCGGATCAAAACCTGAAATCATGGTAGTGGGTGGGTTGCAGCGCTACTCACATCAACGTTCTCGTCGTTCTGGAGAGTGTACGCGACTGACTGGCGATGCAAGATTTCCATTGCCAATTCACCCATCCTTCGCAGCCGACTTGTATTCACCAGTCCCTCTTTGTCAAAAGCAGGCAGCTCGTTTAGCCCAACGAAACCCTAAAACACAATCATAACGATATTCATTAGCGTCGTAGCAAAGTCATTTCACTACCATACACATACCTGGAGGTACAATCCGATGTAAGGCATGCTTGGGTTAGCAGTCTTGCGCATTAGTCGATTCATCTCGCGACATCCTTTGTCTGAGAGCAGTTGCATTTCGTTCATTTTTTTCTTCGCATCGACGCTGAGCTGCAATACGTACATACGAATATAAGGTCAGGGAAAAACTAAAAAATTAGAAATACGACCTCCACAAACGTACACAGTCGATTGATTTTCGCAGTCGCTGCACCGCAGTTGATTGCAACGCATATAAAATCGAAGCCAACGTATCATGGTTGTGTAATGACATACAATAATCGGCGGCCTGATCAGAATACATAACGGATTAGCACGCAGTGTGCCAATGTGTGGTCCAGATATTGCCTTACCTTGAGGTAAAACGAGATTATTTCTGCACGTTCTTCGGGTGTATTTTGGACAAGAACAGCGTTGACCACATACGCCGAGATCTACGCAAGTCACGGTAAGAATGTCTGTTAGTAAATACCAATAACCCCACCGTCTTGCGTTCGTACGTGTTGAAACCATCGCTTAATGCTTGTAAATTCAACAGAATGTTGTTTTTTCGTGCTGATTGAAACGAAATCTTGTACTACAGTTGATCATGACGACAATAGTCAGTTCCCTATCTCCTTATGAAGGCAATAGCAAGGATCTCACCTGGAATCTTGCAAAAGATCGCGTGCGTCAGAAGCGTGCACTGCTCAGCCCACTGTTCTGCGTCAATGTACCTGAAAACACAAACAAAACAAATTCAGTGATAAATTGCTCCAAACCTCTTCGCATGGTGACTCACCGATGCAAATGTGTTGGGAACGATTCGTTGGAGAAAGGTCCGACGTCTACGTCTAACCCATACATCTTGGTCATTGTTTCGGGAATCGTTTCATAGTTTACAGCATAGTTTCCAGCTCCACGCAGGGAGAAATACGCTTTGTGAAGAGATGTACACTCGTTAATCAAAGGTACCAGTTGTTCCTTCGATACGTCAATGTTATGGCTAATGAGGCTGTAGAAACGATCATGGAGGTCATCACCTCCCCTCGTCTCTGATTGCCTGAACAGCAATATCATGACGAAGAGACGGATAAGTCCGTGGTCTAGGTGAACGAACACATAAACAATAAAGTCAGTACATGGTCATACAGTCACCAAACAAGCATTTGACACTGATACACAAACTCACTTTTGGTCCCATTCCGAACGTGTTCGCTTAGTTGATCCACCACTTCATTCAGGCTTGAAAAGCTGTCCAGGAACAATACAAAAGCCACAACATCCACGAAATCCGCCTCCATTCCAGATAGCAACTCGCGAATTAAATCTTCGATAGATCTCGAACGTAAGGATCGCGGGTTTTGGTCGTTCTTGTCTACAATGTCCCACAAATTGTTGGGCGTTTGCGAGCCCAGATATCCCGCAGCCTTGTTTACCTCAATGCGATGGGTATAATCAACAGAAGAAAAGCCAAATATATCCACATCGATGCCGTTCCCTCCTCGATTAAGAGATCCCAACTTCCGCAGTAATCCAACCACACGAGAATCTCGTAATATGTTAGCAAGATGAGAGGCTTGACGACCGAATAGATCACGTTTGTCAAGACGGCAACCTGCACACGTCAAAATCTCCAAGCAAAGTATTCGGGCATCGCCATTTCCGACAGAAGCAGAAGCTAGCAAGACAGTCGCTGGAGTCTGGCCATACCGGTTCTGCTTGTTGGGGTTTGCACCACCTTGTAGTAGTCGAAGAATGATATCAGTGTGAGCCAAAGCGGCAGCCAAGTGCAGACTGGTGTTTCCGTCCAAGGTGGGCGAATTTGGATTCGCTCCCTTCGAAAGACAAAGCTCCACGAGTTCTGTACGCTCACTCTGAACTGCAAACTCCAGAGCTGAAAAACCATTTGACCAAGCTACACGATGCACATCTGCTCCAAGGGCCAGCAGCGTAGCAGAACCTTCAAGAGATGCCCTGGAGCACATGAACATCAAAGGAGTAAGGCCATGTTTCTCTGCTGCATCGATATCAGCTCCTGCATCAGTCAGACTTTGAATAATCAGTGCCATGTCTATCGATTGTTTCACAATATGCAGTGGTCGCCTTCCTTTGTGGTTGCACAAATTGGTGTCTACCCCCTTCGAGATAAGATAGTTGACCATTCCAAGTTGCCCATTGTGCACAGCTGCATGGAGTGGCGATCCTTTACCAGACACCGGAATGAATCCGAAAATTTGCTTCCCTCGAGACTTTTCCCACGAACAGAGGGTATTCAGTTCCATGGTTGATGCTCGCAACCAAGCAGCCGAGTCTAAGTCTCCACGACGAGCTGCAATGCACATCAAATATTGGAACATTTCCGAGTCCAGGGTCAGCAACTGATAGTAGTAAAACTCCGTCATGAAAGTGAGCTGCTTCGGCAATGCTGCTGTCCGGACGCGCTGAATTATCTTGTCGAAAGGCATCCCAATTACAGGCTCGTGATTAATTGCAATCAGAGAAAGGCCAGGTACGATGGCAGCGCTCAATGCTGCTTGAGATAACTTTCGAACACTGTATACAACGGCCCCTCGCCCGTTTCCATCCGTAGTAAATTGGATGCCAACGTCGTTGGTTGAGATGGACACCGAAACACGAGACCCAGCCAGTGCCGTCGAGTCGAACTGGTAGCTTTCATCGCCGGTTTCAAAGCACTCTACCCATTTGATCGCGTCGAGAAAAGCTGTTACGATATTTGCTTTGTTCTGGCACGCTGGGTGATGCTGGTAACCATATTTTAGTAGTGCCCGAAGAATCGGTAAGTCCCTGAGTGATGACATTGTTACGACATATCGAAAAATTCCCGTCAGCGCTTCGTCTGACACCTCGAATAGCTCTCCATTATATTGAGCAATCGCCTCTGTGATTGCCTTTCCAGCAGACAAAATGACTTCAAACTTGTGTGTCGGGAGCGAAACACAATCAAGCATATTGATCACACTGATCGCTTGCTTCCAATTGCAAATTGACACATCTTTCGAGACGCCGAAATCCGCTTGCGTTTTCTGTTTTAGCACCTTCAAATTCTTCTCCAAATTACTGCGTCTTGTCTTCACCTTATCCGTCTCTAAGCTCGAGTAGGCCTCCGCATACAATGGAATAAACACGCGGTCTTCCACATGCCGACGAATGAGTCGTACGAGATCATTACCCGGTAACAACTCAATTTCAGGGTCCTGATAAAGTTCCAAATGGTGGCGATCAATAATGGCATCGTCCAATTCCACGATGAAATTGTGAATTGATGCGTACGAGTGGTCGTGCTCGATTTCCTTAAATTCCACCAAATTCTTGGCCACCTGTTTATCCGTAATGAAGATCTTGTTCAAGTGTCTGGTAACTGCATTGGATCCTGCCTTCTCCTCTGTCGCTGTCAAGTCCATCTCATAACAAGGTGGTGCTACCCTCCTAACCGACCTCAACGCTGTAACCCACAGCTCGGCTTCAAACTGACTACAACAGTAGCAGATCAACTTGTAGAATCCCTTTTCAATCTGGAACACATAGGCCTTTTCAGCAACTCGAATGTCCACGTGCTGCACGGACACAACTCCGTCATTGAGTTGCATGCATCCTTTGATCTTCTTCCGTCCCTTGTTTTTATAATAAGCAAAAGTTCCATCGGAAAACAAGACAAAGAAGCGCGTTTTCCAGCTCTTCCACATGTGTCCTTGCTTCGTGAGCCATCCCATTTTGACAAAGTTGCCCACCTGCACTTGTGTGGCATAGAAGGAGTCATTCAAGAGCGGATCGGAGCCATGTCGCACCAATCGGAAGCCTTTTTCTCGCTGTACGAGTGTCTGCGGCGCCTCTGTGGTGTCCGATGACGAGCGCGACGTGCGTGACAGTGTGCGATCTCCAAACATGGACAATAAAAGGCTGCGGCGCCTATCGCGGTCGTGTTGTTCTACTACTTCTTCGACTTCCAGTTCCAGATGCTGCGCCTGCAGCCGCGTTTGGCTCTTGGCGCGTGTGCTGCGACGCGAGAAGTGCGAGCGTCTGCTGGGCTTCGGCGCGGCCTCGTCCAGCAGTGGCGGAGGCGATGGAGGGCCCCACGGGTCCAGCGATTTCTTGTTCTTGCGCCAACCCGAAGCCATCAGGAGGCGGAATGGAAAATTGCGACTCGTCACCTACTTCTGCTATTTTTTATCAGCTGTTTCGTGCAACTTCACATTGATGCGCCTGCCCATGTTATAACGGGACAGAGTAAGAGTTGTTGGAAAATTGTAATGGAATAGTGCACTATATATTACGGACCATGAGTTGGCAGAAAATCCAGCTTCATCTACACTTTTCCTACGTTGGACTGTGGCTGTGTTCGATGGACTCCTAAGCATGCGTGCGTGTTTTATAGGATCAAATGATATGTGTAGCTTTGTGGCACTACGAAGAACCCGTCGATCGCTTGCATGCTATCGTGTGTCGACGCCATGGTCAAACTCGACGCTACGCTACTAGGACGTTACTACGATGCGGGCCACGAGTGGGCGACGCTCAAGGCAAAGGCGGACTAAACGTTGTGTAGAGGAAACTGCAATGTTCAATTATTGAGGAGCTTGGTCCACCACATCAACAACCAGCTGGCGTTGGCACTGACATAGCGCCAACGAGTACTATGGAATTCAGCAGTGCAACTTTAAAATAGGAAGCATCCAGCTTGGACATTCCGTATTGACCAGTGCTTTCACGGGAAATGAGCTGGCGAATGAAACTTGCATCTCAAACCGCCCTCTCCGTTGAACTACAATTTTTGATCGTTGAAGAGAGAACCTGTGTTCTGCTGTTTGCATAGGGAGCTTGTCCTGTTCATGAGGTTTTAGGTTCTCGACTGCATCCTTTCAAGCACTTGAGCAAATCCTTGCTTCCACTTTGAGAAACAAATATCTCATGATCAAATCAAGTAATACTTGAACCTATGTATTTCACGTAAAAAAGTGTGCCCCACACCACATAGATACTTGCCTTTTTAGTCCTCAGACACTTGCTGGTCAAAATGTGGGCGGTTCGCACGCGTCGCAGCTCCTTAGCGGCTGCAGGGCGGCGTTTCTCGACATCCCAAGCAGTTCGTGCTGCCCCATGCGCCTTGCGGTCCGTACTGTGGGCTCCCACTGAGAAGCAGGCGCCTTCAGACGCAGCAGTTCCCAGTCACCAGCTCTTGATACGCGCTGGTTTCGTGCGCAAAGGTGGTCACGGACTTTTCGCACTTATGCCGCTTGGTCGCCGCGTAGTCGCCAAACTGGAGGCTTTGATCGACGAGGAGATGCACAAGATCGGTGGTAATCGCGTGGATCTGACGGTGCTGACGCCCAACGAGCTGTGGAAGCAATCAGGTCGCTGGCAGAGTCGCGGTCCGGAACTCATGACACTCGAGGATCGACGCGAAGATCTGTTGGTGCTGGGCCCCACACATGAAGAGAGCATCACGAGCCTCGTGGCAGCTCACTACAGTGCTGTGGGGGTTGCAGATTCGTCCTTGAGGCTGTACCAGATCGGCCGCAAGTTCCGTGATGAAATCAGACCGCGATTCGGCCTGTTACGAGCGAGAGAGTTCGTAATGAAGGATATGTACTCGTTCGATGCTTCATATGATGGAGCATCGAAGACATATCAAGACGTCACTGCTGCGTACAATGAAATCTTGATATCCAGACTCAAACTGCCGGTGAAGCGTGTGGAAGCCGATTCGGGAAATATTGGCGGCAATCTGTCGCACGAATTCCACGTGCTGGCGGATGTTGGCGAAGATGCGATTTTGTCGTGTTCGTCGTCGAAGTGTGACTATGCAGCTAATGTGGAGAAGGCGGAGGGGCTTCTGCCAGCTTGGAGTGAAACGCCGACGGAATACAGTGATGAAACCTCAGTTGAACTTAGCACCATCATTACCCAGCTCGAGGAACAGATTTGCATAGGTGACGAGCAGATGTGGAAAACAATCATGGAGCTTCAGGAGATTGCGGGATCGCAGGGATTCTCAGTCAAGCTCGTGCATGAGCAGGAGGACGCCTATGACTCTGAGGCAGCTGAGAAGGAAGACAGCTCACTGCCCAGAATGGCATTGTGCTGTGCTCGTCACGATCGTGAGGTGAATGAACTGACAGCCAAACCGTTCATCGGTGGTGATGAAGGTGAAGTTGTGAAAAACAAAACAAAGATCGCCGAGCTGCTTGCGAAACGTGACCCGACCACAGAGCTGCATTTGCTTCTTGACGACTCTCTGAAGCAAGGCGAGCACGCTTCCCCAGCGGTGAAGGCTCTTCTTTCCGCTGCAGAGACCATATCAATTCAACAGGATCACACCCACCTAGCTTGGGGACACTTCCGTTTGGCACAAGCTGGTGACTGCTGCCCGCGCTGCAACAGTGACGGTGCTGCAGTTCTTGAGGACAAGCGCGGAATTGAGGTGGGACACGTTTTCTACCTGGGTCAGAAGTACTCGAAGCCATTTGGCGCGACGTACACCGATGCGAAAAACAACAAGCAGCCGCTAGAGATGGGCTGCTATGGCCTTGGTGTTAGTCGGTTGGTCGCTGCAGCAGTCGAGGCCTCGCACGATGACCACGGTATCTCATGGCCTACAGAGATCGCTCCGTACAAGGTTCTCGTCATGTCTATCGGCAGTAAGAAACAGGATGATCCCGTATCGCTAGCCGCGTGGGAAATTGCTGGGCAGCTTGCTTCTGGTAAGGTGGCCGGTCTAGTGAGGGACGACGTACTGCTTGACGACCGCTGGAGAGAAAGCCCGGGCTCGAAGTTGGCTGAATCGGAGCTTATTGGGTACCCATACCGTGTTGTCGTCGGCAAGCGCTTTACGAAGGAAGGGCTCGTCGAGGTACAGACGCGAGCTACAATGGAGAAAATCTTTTTGACGCCAGACAAACTACCTGCGTACTTCGCAGGACTAGTTCAAGCTGGTACATTCTAGACATGAGCTCGCTACTCCATCACAAACCGAGACACTTGATCTTGTCGGACGATGTTGATAGTAATCACCGATGATAAAGACATCTTACCCGGGATTTTACCATCAAAGTTCAAAGATGAATTCACGTTGGCTTTGGCATACAGATACGATCCAAGCCCAATGCCAGCAGCAGTCCCTCCACTACCACACGCAAATGCGATGTCCGTGATCGGGAGATCATGTTCCTATTCACAAACCAGTCGTCCACATGTCACTTACACGTTACTCAATAGCCACGCTTAAGGGCCAACACGAACCTTTAGCTGGCTGTTAATCTCGTCGATGGCTTGTATGTACCCCCACGTACCCAGACCATTACTCCCACCGACTGGTATAGCATACGGACGACGACCTTCCTCCCTCAGTCGGTCACAAGTGCGCTACAAAGCATAATAGTCCGGTTACACCACTGCATCATACACCAACAACTTCATTGCATCGTTCACCTTGATCATCGCTTCACTCCCGTACTTGCCGTATTCCTGGCGAGACATCTGGATAAGGTTCGCATCCAGCATACTAGACACTACGTTAGTTTTTCAACATGTTATTTTTCAACATGTTAGCTCGTAAGTGCAAGCTAGTTACCGGTCGAAGAGTACGTTCCCCACCAGCCCCGGGTCTTCATCGGGTTTGTTAGTTCGCAGTAGCAGATATGACTCCAGTCCGAGCATCCTGGCGACAGCAGCAGTGGCTCTGCAGTGGTTGCTCTGAATGCCACCACACGTGAC